>BDIU01000509.1:0-12377 GCA_002118135.1 Trebouxia sp. TZW2008
CGTTCTGCAATTAATTATGCATATTTAGTTATGCACAATAATTAGTTCTGCCACATTCCCTGGGTCGTACCCGCGTCGTTCAATTCGCAGAGTGTGCCCAATAGAAGCCCCCTGAGTAAAGGGCAGATTTTCAGCATCGCCCCTTGGGGACGATCGTCGCGCGTCGCACCTGCATTCGCAAGCCTGTCCGGCAACGACAGGCCGCGAAGGCAAAATCACCCTCAAAACTGTCCCCCGGACCGCAATAAGAGCAGATTGCTGCAAAGTAGTGTCGTCTCTGCGTAGGTTCAAACTTGGCGTCAAGTTTGCATGCAAGCACAGCGCGTCGATGATACCGGTACGACAAGGCTGTTGCAGCTCGGCTACCGGCAAACTTTGCAGCGACCGCTTCAATGGACCCAAAGTTGCGCGGTTTGTCTTTGCATCATGTCGCCGCTCACGGCCATCACAGGTGATCACTCTTTGCGCTCTCGAAGCTTACTTGAAGCATCGCGTCCGATGATTTGCCCTGCTACACTCATGCTAACTGCACCTGCTTTTGCCAGGCCTGTATAGCCAAGGACTGCTGTATGGTGGACCTGTGATCTTGGTGTGGGGCTGGGTATTTACAGGCTTGATGACCATTCTTGTTGGGCTTGCTATGAGTCAGCTGTCATCTGCATTTCCAGTGTCTGGCGGTCTCTATTTCTGGTCATTCATGTTGGCTGGAAGCTGGGGTCCCTTTGCTAGCTGGCTGGTGGGATGGATCAACTTATTAGGACAGGTGAGGGCTGCAACTTCCTAACATTGGCACCTGCTGTGAGAGCCACAGGTTGACTGTTTGTTACAACTGACTACCGCTGTCATGCAGATTGCATTTGTGGCTGGCAACACGTATACCTTTGTCCAACTACTGTCTGCCATGCTATTTCTGTCAACACAAGATGGTCCAGGTGGAAGCTACAGCATGAGCAATGCAATGGTGAGGCTCAGCTCTTAGCAGTCTGATTTGCAAGCCTAGTGCTGTCTGTAACATTTTGTGTCTGCAGCAACTGTATACCTATGCGGGGCTCCTGATCACATATGCTGCTCTCAACACTTTCCCACTGAAGACATTAGTTCGCCTGGTTCAAATAGGCGCTTTCTGGCAAGTCGCAGGTGATTAGGTTTAGACATGGACTTTCTGCAATCAAGAGCTCCACACAAAGTTGACTTTCGTAGCTGCAGCCCCAAGCCTCATTTGCAGGTAGTCTGGTGATTGCTGTGACAATGCTCTTGGTCACTGAGACACGGCAGAAATGGTCTTGGGTCCTGACAAACTTCCAGGTCAGACACAGAGATACAACGCACCTTGCAGACTACTGGACAGCATCAATTGCCATACTCAAGCAAAAATGCCCTTATCTGTACTTATTGCTATGCTGCTGTGTAGCTGCATGACCTTGCTTGTGGTTTGATGGCAACCTGCTCGCTTGGCTTTCTGTTCTGACAGTGCATGATACATAGTGTCACAAGTACAGCAGCATCAGCACTTTTTCGCTGCCTTGACATACTGACTGAGGCAGCACGTCCACTGTCATGGCTGCTTGTCCTGACGTGAACCCTGGTGCAGCCAAATGTAGCCTCTGGGATTACCAGCCCTGTGCTTGTGGTTGTGCTGGGGCTGCTGACAGCCTGCTGGAGCCTTACAGGCTATGATGCAGCGGCTCATTTGATAGAGGAAACAGTAGCAGCTGATGCCACAGCAGGCTGGCCCATGTTGTATGCAATCAGCCTTTCATTTGCTATTGGCCTCTCCTACTTGCTGGTATTGACAGCGTCAATCCAGGTGTGCAGTGCACCCTGGTGGCAGTAGAAATGCTCTTTTATCCACAATTCCGCATTCATCTGTTGGCTGGAGTACATGTCCTGCACTGTGCAATTGTGACAATCTGTTATGCTTGCAAGGAGTTCCTCTGTGCTTGATATGTCAATTGAAGCTCTGAGTCACCATTTCTTGGCCAGATATGAACAACTGTGCTTGGGTTGACACATTGACAGATACTCAGGCCATGTGTGCTGTTTGTTCTGCTGTCTCGCTTGAAAAACTGACAGATCAACATTCTAGTGCATGCGCAGGACATGAGCAACTACACAAATCCGTCGGCTGAGCTGGCAACAGTCTCCTATGTTGCCCAAATTATGTGGGGCGCTTTTCAAAGCAGATTCTCCACTGGGACCAGCAGCTTGATGCTGATGACTGTGCCGCTGGGATCCTGTTGGTTTTGTGGGCTATTCTCACTCACATCTGCTGCCAGGCAAGCCCTTACCATGTACTCTTGTTTGTTCTTTCATGGCTTTCTGTGTAGGCAAAAGTCCCTTTTACTTGACAATAACATGCTTGTCAGCATCAACGCTGTCATCGGTGGCTCTGTTGTGTTCAAGTCATGTGCGTTGACATTTTCAAGGGCAACGTGTGGAGGCACATTTGCGTGTGTGTGCAGGATGCTGTTCGGTTTTGCTCGTGACAGGGCAGTACCAGCATGGCGCTTCTGCACCTACGTAGACAGCATCAGCGGAGTCCCTGTGCATGCAGGCAAGCCAGCTCACTCTTGCCAGCCACTGAAAGATAGGGAACTGCTGTGTGAGTTTATGCTATGTTTTGTGAATGAGCTTGCCCATCAATCAGTTGTTGGCACTCTGGATACACTTTAATCTGAGACACCCTTGGTGACATTGCATTGCAATGTCATCTGAGTTGATCAATGCATCGTACTCATCTGCAGTCATCAAAGCAACTGCCTTGCGTTCCGTACCCTGCTTGCAACCATGGTGGTATGCTGACCAGT
Organism: Trebouxia sp. TZW2008; assembly: GCA_002118135.1. Lineage (NCBI taxonomy): Eukaryota > Viridiplantae > Chlorophyta > Trebouxiophyceae > Trebouxiales > Trebouxiaceae > Trebouxia > Trebouxia sp. TZW2008. The sequence goes on from BDIU01000509.1 coordinate 2,808, forward strand.
TTGCACACTAGTCCACACGTTTGGCATTTTGGTTGTGTTGCAGTGTGGGGCATTGCAGCAGGTGCTTTTGTGATGGGTTTGCCTTTGCTAAAAGGCGTCACGGCGTTCTTGGCAACCACGTCCATTGCTACTGTTGGGCTGGCGCTGGCTTACGGCATGCCCATTGGGCTGCACATGATTGCTAGCAGCTTTGAGCCTGGACCTTTCTTTCTTGGCAGGTAATTTTGCAGAAGTTGTGGGTGGATACTGATATCCTCATTGGACTCAGATGTCAGTTCCAATGTTCACCACGGCTGAATGAGACAAGTGTTTTGGCGGGTTCAAGCAGTGTTGTGTTGATGCAGCAGTGCCTGCCAACACTGCTGATATTTGTCACACTTGTCACACATATTGTATGTGTGTGGGTTGCAGGTGGAGCTTTGTTGTGGGGTGTGTTGCGTTTGTGTGGCTGTTGTTTACCTCCATCATCTTCATGCTGCCCACAATTTATCCCGTATCAGAAGCAACCTTCAACTATGCTCCAGCAGCCATCAGCGGAGTGCTGCTGGTTGTGACATTTGTCTGGATGTTTTCAGCTCGTCATTGGTTTGCCGGCCCAAAGTTGGAGATTGACAACTCTGATATTGTCAGGGTCAAGTATTGGATTTCTGATCCACCACGATGTGAGACGAGATGCCCAACATGACCAAATGTAACATCACTACTGGTCTGCATCACTGCATTACTGTTGCAGCAGTCTGTATGTCATATGTGGGATGCAGCTTGGGTGTGGTGTTCAACTGAACCCCTGATTAGCAGGGTCGCAACGATACTGACGCACTGCGTACTGATCGTGTTGACTGTAGCCTGTCTGTACAGTATCAGCAAATGATGTCACTGACCACTTGTGAGCAAAGTTTTCAACTTGCCTTGCAAAGCAACCAAAGCCGTACTGACAGTACATGCTCTGCATTGTCAATAGTGGCAGAGCGCAGAAGACAAGTCTGCCATGACTTCACCATACGCAGCCCACTTCTGGACCTTCAGGCTTACAGCCTGGCTGCATGCAGCTGCAGAAGAAGTTGTGGGGTCTGGAAACCTAATCAGGCTAGTCCGCCATGCATGTCGCGCACAGCATAGGCTTCGATCAGGCGTTCACGCTGTCGCAAATCGCAATCAACTGTCGGATGCGCGGCAGCAGCGCACTGCAGTAGGCTTACGCGCTTGCGCCAGCATATGCAGTGAGCTTTGTGCAGTGCTCTTGCGCAGGTTGCGATCTGTTGTAGTGGCAGCGTACTGCCTGATAGGGCAAAATGGTATAAATTTATCTTGCGCGGCATGCTTTGAAGTACTTCATCATCGTTGCTTGGTGACGAGACTGCGCAAACAGTGTATTCCGTGGAAGTCTGCAGCTTGCTTCAGTATGGCTCCTGCGTCTAACAGCAAGACGGCCGAGGAGCAAGGCATCAAACGCAAACGTGCAAGTGCACACATTGCAAATATCGAAGATGCTGCCGGAGTTTCAACAGATGATGCTGCAACCTCAAGTGCAAGCGAGCAAAGCGAAGAACCTTTGCTTGACTCCTTTGCAAACAACATAGCTGAACCGCTAGAAGCTTTCAATGATGCCCTTGCTAGCACCACAGCATTCCTGCGGCCATCAGAGCAGCTGTCATCCCTGGCTCGTTCAGCTGCAAAGGTATGAGACTGAAAAGAGCTGCAGTGTACATAGCACCTGCTGACAGCTGCTTGACGTAGACCACAGTCACAGCTTGGTTTCTGCTGCCCAGCATTTACACCAAGCTGATGCATGCCTCCAGTTTTCAACGTACTGTTGAGTTGTTGCATGCGTTGCGCATGTGTGCGCAGGCTATGCGCGCACAGCAAATATGAACTAGGTCTATGATGCAGGCCTTGTATGACTACACGCGCATGGACGCCATGGCACAGCCAGCAGCAGAGCCACGTGCAGGGGCAGATGGGACCACAGGTGCTCTCACTGAGCTTCATGTAGAGGGCTTTGACGCAGAGCAGATTTGGCTGCAACTGGACATGGCTTCTGCCCAACTGGTGCGTAGAGCCAGGAGGTTGCTCAAGAAAGCTGGCACAGACCCGGCCTTGCTTACGCCTGAAAGAGAGCAAGACCTGACTGGTCAGTTGACATTGCTCTCTCTCTTCAGCAGCGCATACTGCTCGGGCATTGCTCAAAGGCTCTCAAGTAGGCAATAATTTGCAAGCATCCAGGGTGGCTAATTCTTTGTGGCACCTTGCTTTCTTGTAGCTACTTTGGTGACATGCTTCTGTGTTGGTTGTGTGTCGGTAGCTCATGCACCTGTGCTGTTACCTTCTGCAGTCTGCACGCTGTGCCGCCATGCATCTACGCTGACTTGAACACATGCTGGGGTTCAAGTGCATTGCTGCCTGCATGCAAACAAGGGACAGAAGCATAGCATTGGAGAACTGTGTACAAGCTTGGTTGACCTGTTTTCATCTTGCTGCAGAGCTGCTGAGCGGGGTCAGCCTAGACATTGAAGATGAAGCAGATGATTCTGATGTGGACAATGCATCAGATCTGGCTGACTTGCTGGCAGCTGGCACACCTACAAATGATGTCTCAGAAGATGAGCTGGACAGCGATATGGACAAGCAAAATGGACCTTTGACGACAAACAGGGCTGCAAAGGCTCTTCTGCCAACTGAAGACAGGCAAGTCTGTTGGCTTAAAGTGTTGGTGTCAAACTGTGACAGTAGCTTCAGAAACAACCTTCGTCCTGGAGTCAGTCTCGCTGCATCCTCAATTGGCTGGTGCACTATGCACAGTCATTGGGCAAGCTTACACTCAGAACTTTTGGGGTAATGACATGTTGATATCAAGAGCATGTGTTTTGCATTGCGTTCCACAAGCCCAATGGCATTGCACGCTCTGGAATAGCTTGGATGCGTGTGTGTCCTTTTCTCAACTTTGCTTGCTAACAGCCTTTACCAGGCGTGCCTTGCTGCATCATCGCGCACATTGCTGCCAAGCAAAGACTGCCTTTGCCCACATATTGTCTGCTCATCCAGTGCATTGATTTGTTCTATGCACAGCATCGGCAGTGTTAATCAAGCACAGCACATGCCTTCATCCTTGATCAACTGAGATTCGCCAGCAAAGCAGCAGACAAAGCATCTTATGCTGTCTTTTCCTCAAAACCAGGGGCCCTTGTTAAGTTTGTGCTGATGCCTGACAGGTTCCTGAAGCTTGATGATTTGGAGTCTTTCCTGGAGGACGCTGAGCGATCTGCAGCAGCCAATGATGATGAGGAAGGAGATCAAGATGATCCAGAAGACAAACTGGGTGAAGGTATATTTTCTGCTCAGCGCATTGCCTCTTTGCAAAGAAGCTGTTGCTAATTTAAGTTAAATCTGTTCTTGTGCTTACACGACTTGCACGACTTGCTTTTTGAACATTGCCGACTTGCCTGCAGAGCAAATTGTGACATGTTGATTGAAGAAACCAAGTGCATTTGCATGCTGGATGCACATGCTTCTTGTCTATCCATGCAGCACAGGTGTAGTGGCATTACACCTGAGCCTTGCTGTGATGGCTGAAAACATGACAGCAAATGTGGCCTCGTGATTGTCAGAACGACCTTGGTCAACAGAAGCACCTGCTTGATTAAGATCTTGCACAGGCCAGCTACTTCCCACACCCTTCTTTTGTCTTTGCTCAGGGCTGCAGACATGCCCAATGATCTTGTAACAGAGGAAGAGAAAGTAATCACTCCAGCCTTTGGACCTGGCCCTTGTGTTGTGTTGTCACACTGTGCCCAATACTGCTGCAGATCTGGATGGTGATGAATCTGAAGAAGAGGAGATGGACTTGCTTGATGCTGAGAACGATTCAGATGCTGATTTGGATGCTCTACTTGAGGACTCCAATAGACTGATTGGTCGGTCAGCAAACCAAGGCAGAAAGCGCGCAAGAACAGGGTTGGCAAGGCAATTGGCAAAAGACATTCAAGCAGAAGATGAAGATGAAGAGGAAGAGGACGACGCTGGCTACATGTATGCTGACTTGTGGGGTGATAAGGGTTCAAAGAAGATTCCAAGTGACAGGCTGCAAGGTCAGCACTCTGCTCTGTGTTGATTCCCACAACTGGGTTCATTGCGGCCGCTGTGCGACATTTACTTCACCAAATGCACAGCCAGAATGGACATTTGTCACTGCTGGGGTCTACATCCCATGCAGGACATCTTCAGTAGCGTAAGTCCTGCAGTACGCTACAGCATCAACACACAGCTGCACATAGATTGGCTGAGGGCATCACTGTTCTGCACCACACGTTCCAAGACAGCATTGACACTTGAAGTTTGCCTCGAGGCATCTTACACAGATGACTGCAGGCAGGGTATTGCATGTGGATTTTTGCAATAGTATCATGCAGAGTCTGCAAGTCGTGCACTGCACCTGGTCGGCACAATCAAATGGCTCGTTTGTGGTGCAGATGACCTAGATGAGGAAGAAGAACACTTTACTGTCAATGATCAAGATCTGCCTGCAAGCGAAGCTGAATCAGATGCAGACATGGATGCATCAGATGATCCAGATCAAAGCCAGGATGAGCCTGATCCTGATGATGACGGCATGGGCATTTTCCGCCAAGCAATAGATCAGTCAGCTGTACCAGCCATTGGCAGTGCAGATGCTGCCACAGCGCTGCTGGATGACGATGCCACAGCTGCAGCTGCTGGCAAAGACAGCACAGCAGGACTGTCAAAGCATCAGCAGCAGCAGCTGCGAATGCAGGAGCGCATTGCCAAGCTGGAGGCACAGAATATGGCTGAGAAGGACTGGTTCATGCAAGGAGAAGCGGGAGCTGGTGAGCTTCTTTACTACCACCATGTAGCTGAGTCTCATCACACACACTAGCAAATGTAGGTGCTCTGCGTCAATTTGCATTGCTGTTGCTTTTGCACAGCTTTGACTTCGTTCTAAGTAACTGCCAAGGGCAGCTGTCGTTCAGAGTTCTGCATGGCAATACTTTGTGCCTTGGTTCAGAGCAAATTGACAATACGTCACAGGTCACGTCAAATCTTGCAGCACTGCACGTACGCACAGATGCCATCTAGCGTACAACTTTGGTTCCAAGGGGCACACTTATATGTGACTGAGCGTGCTTACCATGCTTGGCTTGAGCTGCACTGCACTGTCAGCGGTTACTTTTTGTCAGACTTGAGACCTGCATATCTGCTCAGTGTGATGCTGCAGCAAAGCCGTTTCTGGACATTGCTCTTCTTCTGCACCTTAGGCCTCTACAACAACAGTTTGTTTGCAAAGCACATGTACAGACTGGCAATGCCCTGTTGCAGCAAGGCGTCCATTGAACAGTGCGCTGGAGCTGGACCTGGACTTTGAGCGCCAGATCCGCCCGCCACCGCAGCCCACTGAAGAAGCCACAGCCAGCCTTGAAGATCTCATCAAGTAAGCCTGCTGGCTCTTGTGCAGCAACACAGGCCTTGCTAGCCATCGCAATCATGCTGTATGACGCAAATGCTGGGGTTGTTCAGAGTTTTAGAGCAGCATTGCCTTCAGCCATGCCACAGACATTCTTGTCAGCCATAGTCAGCTGCTGTGGCCCACTCAGCCCAAAATGAGGTATTTGTCTGGAACAACAGCACAGCAATGCGGCATGTCACAGTACATTAGCTCAAAAGCCTTTTTCCATTTTTTGGCACACAAGCAGCTGTTAGCATCAGTGCAAAGTGAGTTTTCATGCTTGTCTCATATACAGCCACTAGCATCAAGTCAACTTTTCTTCAGATTCCTGCTGACAATTCAGCTTGTAGTGTTGCCTAAGTCGCTGTCAAATGAGAAGAACGCGCATGAATCTGCGCTGATTTTATCTCAATATGGTGGTGCAGGGAGCGCATTGCAAACCAGCAGTTTGATGATCCTCCAAGGCTGCTGCCGCCAGAGCCTGAGAAGGCCAAGGTGGCTCTGGAAATGGATGACAAAAAGAGCCAGAAGGTCAGCTTCTTACATGACCCCTGCCTTGTATTGTCAAGCAGTTTAATTTCAAAATACGGCGCCCTTCCTAACAGCTGCAATGCTTCAACATATTTATGCCATGTCCCTGTTGGCCAAGACAACAGGAAAAGCAGGACATGTCGTGCCATATGTATCACATTGGCTTGTATGTCTTGTGTGTGAGCTCCTGAGATGGTGCAGTGCTGTCACTGCACCCAAGGTGATTGATTGATTGATTGACGTTCCCAATTCAAACACAATGCAAAACCTGCATGTCATGACCTGCAATGCTGCTGGCTTATTCCAGTCAGCAACAGTCTTGCCACTGGTTTTGCAGCCCTATCAGTAAGTAGTATGGGATGCCCCTCCCACATTTGATGCAAGTCTAAGAAAAGCCGTTAGAGTTGAGAAGGTAATGAAAGTCAGGAAAGGCAGGCAGGCAACGAAAGCCAGGAAAGGCAGGCAGGTAATGAAGGTCAGGAAGGGCAGGCAGGCAATGCAGGTCAGGAAGGGCAGGCAGGTCAGGAAGGTAAGGAGAGGCAGGAAGAGAAAGATAAAAAAAGATAAAGCTGGGGTGTTGAATGTGGGATTCAGACTGGGGTCGCTCACGTGAAAGCCGGAGCATTTGTTTTTACAGGTTTCGGAGCGATTTTGCGGTTTTAGGTTGCAAGGGTTTTTGTGTCGCACGTGGAACCCCTCCTGCAGGTGCTCTCAGGAAGTGGCGTCCAATCATGCATGTGTTCGCTTACAGGGACTTGGCGAAGTGTATGAGGAAGAGTATGTTGCTGCCACTGCCAGCGGTGCCTCCACAGCTGTGGACAAGCAAGATGCGGTCAGGCAAGAAGCCAAAAACCTGTTGAAGGAGTTGTTTGGGAAGCTGGATGCCCTGAGTCACTTCCAGTATGCCCCCAAGCCCATCATTGAGGAGATGCAAGTCAGGTCTGATGTGCCAGCTCTGGCCATGGAAGAAGTTGCACCTCAGGTATGCAACCTGTCACTTGTGTGCTGGCAATGATGTCTGTAGACTACTGTTTGCTGTTTCTTGTCTTGAGGTTCCTTGGTCTCCCTGATTGAAGACTCAACCTAATGGCAACCTGATGCATAACATGTAACTCAGGTTGTCAGGTATTATGCAATCATGCTCAACATTTTGCCGGTGGTGCCATATAACCATGCTGATGCATCAACTGCCACACATACCGCTGAACATGGGCTGCCCGTACCATTGTCATCTGCATAACTAAATTTCTTATTGGCTCTGTACTGCTTGTCAACTGCATGTGAACAGCTGTTAGAACGAAGCACAGCTTCTAACAGCAAACGACTCTATTTCGTTCAAAGTTCACACGCTTTGCACCAACTAGCAGTATACAGAGGTCACCATGGGAAGCACTGCTGCTACAGGTGGCCTCTGAGGCTGCGATGCGTGCACCTGAGGAGGTATACAGGGCTCAGCAGCAGGGCGCCCCCAAATCAACAGAAGAGGTGAGCAGGGAAGATAGGACACGCCTCAGAGCCAAGAAGAAGAGAGCTGGCAAAAAGCGTCAGTTGCAGCTGGTAAGAAGTCACATCAGCCGTTGACAATAACTTGACATGTCACCTCAACCACTCATGTGGACCTAAAGACTTGTTCCAGGTGATGTGCAAGTGTCGTAGCATGACCTTGTGCCATCAGAACATGCTGCACAATACATCTGTGTGTGCTAAAGCTCTGTTTTGGTCAAAAGCACAGCCTGAGTGCCCATGTCTGAAATGCAGTGAGTATCTGCGTCAATTGCTTCAGAGGTCTTTGGACTGAGTGGAAACCTTCTGCAGTGTTGTGAAAGCTCAGCCCTTACCATCGTGAAACTGCTCAAAGCATGTTGTTAACTTGCTTCCCTTCTTCTGCTTTGAATACTTTGTTTCAATCAATCGCAACATTCAAGGCTGAATTGAGCAATCTTGTTACAGGAGCAAACAAACAAGGAACCTCAGAGTAATGTTACTGGGCAGAAGTCTGAGACAGCCTTGATGGTTGCTAGCAAGAAGAGCAAGAAAGGCAGGGCTACTAGCCAAGCTCCAGACAAGGATGCCAAGATCAGCTACAGCAAGTCTGGTTCTGTCTTCAAGAGGATGCAGGAGCAGGCAGATGCTGCAGCAGCTGGCAATCCGCCCTCTGCCAGTGATGCTTTCAAAGAGCCTTTGCGCAAGAAAGCAGCTGCCCTGAAGCTTTGACAATTGCCATTGTAACACAGTTGACGGTCAAAGCAGAGACCATGGCGTGGTGCAGGCAGCGCTTTGAGCAGAAGCGCAGCTGCATGCGCCCTTTACCAGAATTGCAATCTTTTGGCTCTTAGCTTTGACCTGTAGGTCAGCATGTTGTTTTGGTGGAAGTGTCCTATGTGTTCTGTAAGTGCATGCAATCTGGCTACTAGCTAGTGTTGCCATAGTAGGCAACATTCATCACGCCTTGAATATGCAAGATTTGCTCTGTTACAACTTTAGCGCATAACTGTATGAAGGTTGTGATGATTTTAGTTGCGAATGAGCTATTTGAGCCTACCTTAGATCTGTCACAATACTCCATTGACTGTTGAAAGAAAAGAAACAAGTTAGGCGTCGTAACGAGAGCCTCTGTTTTTATATACAGTGGAGCCGGAAAGTCTTGATCAGGACACTTGCATGAGTCACAGCTGTAGCAGTGTGACTCAGACTCAATCAACACATCAGCACAACTCAGCACACTCCTGAGCAAATGTGTGCTTAGTTTTGAATTGGACAGCTCAGAATTCGGGCGCATGCTTGCAATTGCATACGAGCAAGTGCAAATTGTTTGCGCCAGCGAAGCGCCACTGTCACTAAGTCAAAGTCATTAGGAATAGGATAGGCTAGACCCTGGCAAAATTATTTGTGTGGCAGTGCACTTTGCTCAGGAAGGGTATGCAAGTGGTTTGACAAAAAACAAAGTTGTGCTGACTGCACAGGCTCTACCTAATCAAAGGCGAGCTTTTGCAGGCAGCATGCCTTTTTAGCTTTCTGGGTAAAGAGCTGGTGCTGGTTGTATGCTGCTTCGTTGACAAAACTGGATACTACGTTTGACAGCTGCCCTACTTGCCCAGTGACGTTGACCAAAGTTAGGTAAACCCTCTGACTATCGTTTTAGCGCAAGACACAGCTGACAACACAGGCACCTTCTGACACCACTGCTTTTTGTGAAACATAACTGCACGCTTCACTGATGCATATCTTGCGCTGCAACCGCTTTCAGCAGCTGTGACTCCGCATCAAGCAAGCTGTGTTGTTGAACTTTCTATGTTGGGTTGCACTGCCGCGCAGTTGTGTCGTTGCGTTGTCAGCATTGACTGCAAGCAGCATGGGTAGGGCAGTTGAACGGGACTTTTTGGCCCTACTCCCATAGGGTTTACATATAGAGCTGCAGCAGAAACTGTTCAGCTAATTCTGTCCGATTGATGGTGTTGAGCATGCCGAAAGCCGACGTAGTGAGCCAAGAAACGGGGGAAGAGATAGAGCTGCAGAGTGGGCTGTGTGACTTGCTGGTACTCATGGCAATAACCCAGGAACAGCAAGACTGACTTCTCAAT
>BDIU01000510.1:0-35678 GCA_002118135.1 Trebouxia sp. TZW2008
TGTCGGCTTTCGCCCATTCGCCATTCGGCTGGGGCTCGTGACCTTTCTGCTCTCTCACTGCATCAGACCCTTTGTGGACTTGATTAGGCAACTCTCTGCTTTTGATGCTTCTCCTGCCATTTTTGGCAAATGACCCAGGTTTGACCGAGGCAAACTTGCGCGAGCAAAATGAGCAGTTGACACCACACTCGAGGCGTGTTGCTTGCCAAGATTGCGTGTGCGTTCGCGCGGTCGTGATCGCAAACAGCAAAGCTTGCGACTGCGTTTTGGCTGCGATCGGCACAGTGATCAGCGCTGCGAGCGACTATGACAGAATGATCTCGACGTGCGGAAACATGCTTGTAGACACCAGTTGTGTCAAACACTGCTTGTGCGCACGAATTCATTGACCGAGGTGTTGATAGTCTGCAATGGAGAACTACCATGTCATCGACTTGGTTGGGGAAGGCTCCTTCGGGAAGGTAACTGGAACATACCTGTCAATAACTCCAAGCATTGCATCATACACGCTGAAGATCGTCCACTGGACACATCTGTTCCGGATTTGCAGAGCAGAAACTGTGCCTGCTTACTCACGTGCAGGTATACAAAGGTCGCAGAAAGTATACAGGGCAAATCACTGCCATGAAGTTCATCATGAAGCATGGCAAAAGCGAGAAAGACATCAAGAACTTGCGGCAGGAAATCGAGATTTTGCGTAACCTTCGACATGAAAACATCATTCAGATGCTGGACGCCTTTGAGACCAAAACTGATTTCTGTGTAGTCACAGAACTGGCTCATGGTATGAACTGTCCAACGTGTCAGCTAGCTATGTATCCTGGGCTGCTCAACACACTGAGGCAGCCTATGACAATCACATCCTGCTTGAGCTGAGGCCAATAATGCATACTCTTCAGGGGAACTGTTTGAGATTTTGGAAGATGATCAAAGCTTGCCAGAAGCAACTGTTCAAAGCATAGCAAAGCAGCTTGTGCGTGCCTTGCACTACTTGCACAGCAACCGCATCATACATAGGGATATGAAGCCCCAAAATGTGTTGATTGGGGCAAATGGTGTTGTCAAGCTATGTGACTTTGGCTTTGCTCGAGCTATGTCATGCAACACAATGGTGTTGACATCCATTAAGGGGACACCTTTGTACATGGCACCAGAGCTTGTACAAGAGCAGCCATACAATCACACAGTAAGCAACCTGCCTCTGCATGCCTCTTTTGTTCTCACGCCATGTCATGCTGAGCTACTGTGCGCCCTCAGCAGCACGCCACACTGTTGACAGCTACCATTCATGTATCCACATATGAGTCAAAGCTGTCTAGATAACCAACAGGCTCGTAGAATGTTATGGTCTTGCATGTGCAGGTAGACCTTTGGTCTCTGGGCGTCATCTTATATGAGCTTTTCGTTGGTCAGCCTCCCTTCTACACCAACTCCATCTACTCCCTCATTCACCACATAGTGCGTGACCCTGTCAAGTACCCAAGCAATATCACCCCTGAATTCAAGTCTTTCCTGAAGGTATTTCAGTAACAGACACAACTCATGCACGCTTTGAGGCATCTGCTGTATTGGGCTCTGTTTGCTGCCTCCTCAATCTTTTTGCATGCCCGAATCCAGCCCGTCAACTAGCTTGTTGGTCAGCACAAGCATGCACTGACCATGTACAATACTCAGCACAATGCTAGTGAGTCCTTAGGTAAAGGTACACTGAAGATGTAACAGAAAGTCAGAGCTTTGCAATACTGTGTCCCACAGGGCCTGCTGAACAAGAGGCCCTCTGACAGACTGGGCTGGCCTGGACTGCTGGAGCACCCATTTGTGAGGGAAAGCAGCCAAGAACGCCTAAAACGGGAAGCAGCTCTAGCTGATGCTGCAGCCACAGCACAAGAAAGCCGTGCCTGGAAAGGAGAAGGAGGGGCTGTAGCAGGTGCAACCTTTTGCATATGCCGAATCATGTGCACATGTGTGCTTAGCATGCCTATGACCATCACATTCTTGATCTGCTATACCTGTCTGGCTTGACAGCCAATGGTTCATTCACAGCAGTGTGCAGCACAATCTGCATTATGGGTCAGCTCAAACGCATGAACCCCTCGCTGTGCTGGTCTGTATGCAGGTGTGGTGTTGGCTGCAGCCTCCAAGTGTGACACCCCAAATGTCAAGGCTGTCCCATCCTCACACAGGAGCACACAGAGGCCATCCACTGGAGAGCCTAAGAGACAGCCTTCTGGGCAGAAGGGGTCAAAGGCAGACCCGTCTGGGCGTTTGCAGCGCACTGCTCCTACAGACGCCAGTCATACAACAGCCTCTGCAACTGCTGCTGTGCGTCAAGCCCCAGCGCCACCTGCATCTTCAGAAACAGCAGCTGCACAGGTACCCAACAACTTGTCAGTTAGCTCGATCGCTGGTGGTATGGTTGCTCATACTGTCTGTGCTTGTCACTGACAAATGGCACTGCATATGCTGTACACTTGCATGCAGAGTTACACTCCAGGACATCTGATATTACTTTGGTTTGCCTGGCGTGTGGCTGCAACATAAACCAGCAAGAAGTGAAAGACTGGTGAGATTGGGCTTGACCAAAGTGAGCATCATATTCAGCTGCATATGTGGCTGTAGGCAACTCCCACCAGGCATGGCCCAGGAACTCCCATTGATCGCCTTCGCAGCCGCCGCATGACTCCAGATGATGCAACAGCTGGACCCTCCTCTGCACCCCTGGCCACCCCCGCCCCAGCATCTGCCCCTGCCAAGCACTCCTCACACAGCAAGGCTGCAGCCCCAAGGGACAAGGAAAACACGCCAGATGCAGTGCCCAGCTCCGTGCAGACAAGTGCTGCTCCACCTCAGCGGGCAGCCGGTCATCAGCGGAACCTCTCTGCACAGGATGCCATGACCAGAGACATGGGCAACTTGCAGATGAGCAGGTCAGACACTGCAAGGGCTCATATGCAGAGCATTGCACAGTGTGGCGAGCAACAACATGGCTCCTTCATGCTGACAGATATAGTCTAGTGTACAGCGCATTGCTGTGTGTTGCAAGAATCAGCATGAGTCCCAAACGCAGCTTCCAGCAAGGCACACTTGCATAATGCGCTGCAGCCCAAGATGGATCGACATGCTGTTGTGTGTCAATGCTGCTGCCCAGCACACGCATGAAAGACTCGCCATTGCAGATGACATTCAAACACTTGATGCAGCATTATGCATGTTGCAGGGATGATGCTGCCAGCAATTCTGCAGCTCCAGTTTCCTCACCCAGGGATTCTCCGTTTGTGCGGCTGCTGAGTGAAGCTGAAGAGGCATCCAGCACGTCTGAGGGAGCTGACAGGTTGTGGCAGGACAAAGCACGCCTTGCTGCTGTGCTGGAAATGCTGAAGCGGCCAGCCAGTGGCAGCGCATACACCCAATGGGCTGCTAGCAATGAGCTGAGGAAGGCAGCAAAGGTGGTGCAGGGCTTGCAAAGCATGCTGACTCGTCCTGCATATTTCCTCCTGGTTTCTGGCTGTCTAAGTTCTGACCCCAGGGATCCTTCCTGCACACTGCATGCAAAAAAGCTCGTTTGATTTGTCAACCATGACCTGAGCTTCCAAAAAGCAGAAACTTAGGCGTCAGAGTAACACAAGCAAATGGCAATGTCCTCTAGCAAGGGTGTGCAAGCTTGGCACGCCTTCTTCTTGCCCATATCTGTCAAGCCACTCAAACCACACCACCCAGCCTGCCCATGGCCAGGTATCTTGAACTCCAACCTGGACACAGCTGCCCAGAGCATTAAAAGCCTTGCCCTGTCATACCGTCTGCAGCGGGAGAAATGCTTTGCAGCATCATATTGGAACATGTTGTAGCAGCCATGGTGACAATGCTTGGTTCATCTGCAGGTTGCCTGCCAGCTGTTGCAACATTCTCAAGACAGGCAAGACCAGGCTGGCCTCGTGATGCGAGCTCTGACTGCAGCAGCACAAGCAGCCTTGGCTGTCAATGCTGCGACCACAGCGTCTGTGGCGCAGGCACTCATAGCAGCTGAAGAGAGTGCTGCAGGTACGTACAAACAACAGAGTTTACATCAGATCTGTGCTCATATCATCAAAGCAGCATGCAGCAAGCTTTGGAATTGCAGGCAAAGGGTTGAGTACATACCATGCCTTGTGCTCATCACCTCATGACAGCTAATGATTCATGAACAGATGGCATCAGCAGTAAGCCTAGAGCTGCTTTGAGACTGAGCAGCTTTGTCCTTGCCTATCATCACATGACTCAGTGAAGTGTAGAGTGTGCATTGTAATCTAGGCTGTGCGCTGCAGCAGGTGCTGGGGGTCAGTTTGTAGCATTTGAGAGCAGTATACAGCTGTATACTGAGCTGCTGAACCACAGGCCGCCTTCTGGCGACTGGCAGGTGGCAACAGCTGGCTGCAATGGGCTTTCACACATCTTTGCAAGGGCACAGGTAAGCTTCACCTTTTCACCCGCTTCACCGACGCCCTGTAAATCTGTATAGATAGGCCATCCCTATTGACCTGTGTGGGTGTGTCGTGAAGCTGTGCAGCATCAATGGTCTTGATCTGCAAAGTGACAACGAGACTAGCATTGTCAGATGAAGCTGCAGAGCTGACTGCACCTTTCCCCAGGCTAGCAAGCAATAACATATGGCAGGATTACTCTATGCTTCCAGCAGGTCTGTTTCATCATGCTGTGAATGAGACTCCTGTTTGTCTGTGTGTGTGTGCAGAGGCTGCGGGGTTCTGTTGGGGCAAGCACGCCTCATGTTGAAGGGGTGTTTGCAATGGTACAAAGCTCCCCAGCGGTGACCAGAATATGCCGATTCCTGGAAGACTGCAGTCAGTCCCACAGTATGTATTCAAGCGCACTTTGTTTTGCCAACAGCCATGAATCTGCTGCATATTTGTAACGCGCACCACCTTCTGTGCAGGTCTGCATCATGGGCTTTGCATGATTGCGCTCATGAAACTCAAGCCAGAATGCTAGTCCTGTCAATATCTGTGTGAAGTCTAGGAGCACAGCACACAGTCAACAACTCCTCAAATGCATATCAATGTTACACGCACTCACTGGGCTGAAGCACAGGCTCTCTAGTTCTCAATGGGCATCACTTGTGCTGCAGGTGGTGGTGAGGGACATATGGCTGCTGTGTCAGCACTAGCCAATCTGGTACACTGCCCAGCTACTCCAGTAAGCTCACGTCATCTGAGGTTTCCCCTATGCAAGGCGTTACTGGGCCCAGACGCAGAAGCAGATCCACAGCAAGCAGCTGTCTTGTCCTCCCTCCACAAAGTAAGTGCAATGATGATTCTTTCCTCACATGCATGCACACTGACAAGCAGTTTTCAATCAAGCCTCCAAGATAACTTTTGGTGGCTGCTTTGCTAGCCATGCACAAGGCTGTGTCAATAAGGCAATGCTGCTGAGCAAGTTGACATAACATGCCAGTCTCAGCATTATTACACAATGTGAGATCTCCCAGCGGGCTGCACAGGCACAGTCTCACCAAAGTCGTCGCTGATGAACATGTAGTTACAAAGTCTTTGCTGATGAACATTTGTGTCATGCAGGCCCAGCTGCAGGTGGCAGAAGGGCTGGCAAACACAAGGTGTGGCGTGGCAGGCCTGAGCAGCAGCCTTGTACACAGCCCTGACATGCTCAGAAAGGGCTTGCAGCTGCTGCTGCTGCTGTTTCGGCTGTCCACAGCAGCCTGTCAAGCAGCTAGCAGCACCTTCCCTCAGGTCAGTCTGGCCAGCGTGCGATTTAGCACAGTCACAAGCAGCGCTGTGCTGTGCTGTCTGATCGCTGTCATTAGCCTTGGCATGACAGTCACAATAGCAGGAACAAAAGCATGCCTGGCAGACAGCTTACGTTCTGTCGATCAGGCTTGTCTTGACACATTGACCAGAATGCAATACTTGCAGCTCTTGGAATGCTCAATACACAAGGTCTCTGGCATCATCACACGTATTGTCATGCAATGAGCTGGGCTTGGTGCATGGGCTAGGACTAGTGCCTGCTGCTGGTATGCCTTGAGTCAGAAAAGATTGATATGTTCAAGTTGATTTCACACAGGTCCTGGCAGATGCAGCAGACTCTCAGCACGGAACCCTGGCTTTGCTGTGCTTGGCTGTGCTGGCAAGAGGTTTACCTGGCGCAGCTTCTGCCTCCATGCCATGCAAGGCTCCAGCTATACCTCAAGCCAAGCTCACCCAGATGATCAAGCAACTCGCACCCAACCTACAGGTGCAACCATCTTGAACAAACTTGGAAGCACTGAGTATTGGCTTTTGAGCATCATTCATCAATGTGTCTGCATCGCCACACTTCACATACAGTGCAACAATGCTTGATGATGAGTGCAATCTCCTGGTGTTACTGCTGTCTACAGCCCTTTGCAGGGCTTGGTTGCCACGACCGCTTCATCTTTGCATCATCTACCCAATGGATGTGCAAGGACACTGGCCATTGCTTGCAGACATTGTTTCTCAGTGCGCAGGTCTTGATTGCCAGTGTCACTGCTGTGCACAAGAGATGTGCAAACAGAAAGCTGCAGGTCTTGATTGCCAGTGTCACTTATGTGCACAAGAGATGCGCAAAAAGACTTGACCATTGCTTACAGACAAGGTTGACAGTGTCTGTCTTGCAGGCTAGCCAGCAGGAACCAGTGAAAGCTTCAGCAGCTGCAGAGGCACTTTCAGCCCTGCTGGCACTGCTTGCCTTGTGTGGGGGCTCAGCACATGATGCTCCTCCACCCCCAGGGGACCTCTTGACAGAGCCCTGCTTGGCAGGTATGCCAACGCCCTGCTCTGGCTTGACAGTTGTGCATGTGCATGCCAGGCAGGCTTGAAGGCCTCTGTAAGGAGGCCCACTGCTTGCTTGCCTCATGTCAGTGCCTTCCAATCTTGCAAGGTCAAGACTGCCAAGCTCTGAGCCGTCGAGCCTTGACATGACCTCCTTCCTGCTCGCAATGTCTAATCAGCATTTTGCATCATAATCCACCTAGCAGACTACTAGTATCCGCTAAGAGCTACAAACGGCAGGCCTGAGCTTTATGGGTGCTGACAATCCTGAACCCATGCAGGTCATTGCATGTGTTATGCTGCTGCAGGAGTGAATCGCTTACTTCATTGGGCTGGCAGCTCAGATGAGCAGGCACAGTTTGCCACAGAGGAGGGCATGTCCTGTCAGACAGGCCTGTTGGATGGCCCCACCAGCCTGCTCACAAGCCTGCTGGCCTGCGGCCCCAGCAGTGATGCTGGACTGGCTGCAACGCAAGCAGGCAAGTCCACAGCACTGCCTTATGCCCTCACATCATTGCTGAAGCCTGTTGTTCGGCGCACCACACTTGTTTTGGTAGTGACTGTCTCCTTTGTTTGACCTGGATTCCTTGCCTGGACTGCTTGACCAGCAAGAGTGCTGAACTCAATTGTGCTCAACTCTTTGCAAGCACAGCACTGGTTGACAGCAACATCTGAGCACAAAACCCTGATACGCTGTGATTCTTGTCACAAAGCACATTAGCATTTTGCTTTAAGCTCGGCCACCCACTTTCAGTGCCAAAGGTAGTTTTGCCTTTAAACACACCACATTCAGAAGGCAGCGAATAGATCGAGAATGATCAGACATCAGTGACGTCCAGGGCTGGGCGACTCTGTGGCTTAGCTACTAGCAGCCGCTGACATTCACTGTTCTTTTCCCCTGACAGGCAAAAATATGTTTTTCAAAAATCACATATGTTCCTCCTTGTCATACATCATGACGAGTTGAAAATGACAAGAATGTTACAGACAACAGTGATATGCAGGTCTGGGGGGTTCTGTGACACAGCTACTAGCAGCCGCCGGTCGAGGGTCTATGCCGTCCCCTTGCGCAGAGCTGACGCCCCTGGGGACGCTATACATGCTGCAGGTACAGTGCTGCACAGTGTCAAATGCTGATAAACATGCATACAGCTCAAGTGATGCAGCATCCAACAAATGTGCCTGCAGCAAATAATTGGCAGCAAGGATATTCTGTGTTACAGTCATGTTCACATCATTGATGCATGGAATGGACTATGCTGATGATTTGCTATTTAAAAAGGAGCTATGCATCTTTTGAGATACCTGTATGGAATCAGAAGCAATTGACAGCTCTGGAGGAGCCAGATGCTGAGATGGCTGTACAAGTCAGAAATCCTTGTATGTATTCAGTGCTTGCCAAGTTGCAAGAAATTTCCTTGCTGTAGGGACTACTGTCATTGGTTCAACCAGATGCAATTGGCACACAGCTGCTGCTGCGGCCCTTTGCGGTGACAGGCCTTGTCAGTCTGGTGTCTCCACACCACCTGGCTGCTGTCACAAGCTGGCCCTGTCTCCCAGAAAATTCTGGCCAAAATGCACAAGCCATGCTGTCTCTGGTGGCGTCTATCCTGCACAACCCCTTCTTACCTGGATGTGCTTCAGATGCCCTGGTAAAAGAGCTGCAAGAGGTGCGTATTGACAGTGCTGGCAGAGTGACCTACAGCTGATGTTCGTGCAGGCAGTGTAATTGGCTGCATACATTGAGCCACCAGCCCTGCACAGGCATATCTGGTTTAAAGCATGCATTTAGCCATTGCGTATCTGCAATAGCATTCAAGAAGTGCATCGTCTTGGGACTGTTGATTGACGCTTCAAGCCAGACCTGCAGCACGGCATACCATCCATTTGCAAAGCTTAGATGCTGCAAAGTCCTGCAAGCGTATCAACCTTCCAAACCAGCAATGCATACAGTGCCTCTGACACTTAGTCTGACAGGGCCAAGATGTCAACTGCTGATGCAAGATGTCTGTACAGCAGGTAGTGCTGAAGGCGCGAGTGGTGTCAGAAATGCTGCCCAGCTTGACATATGCCTCTGGCGACAGCTTGATACAGCCCCTCACACTCATATCCCGCCTTGTCTTGGCATCACCAGCCTTTGCGCAGCAGTATCTGCAGGCGCACGGTCTCGATGCTCCAATCCTCAATAGGTAACAATCACTGTCATAAAGCTTTCATGACTCTCACTTGTGCAGCAAAGCTGTTGATGCTGAGCATGATGAGGCAGGAGCAATGTACATGGGTCAGCATCATATGTCGCTTGGGTTTGGGCTTGACAGTGTAGCCTTTCTGTCAATATGATATGCACAATTTCTGCTGCCTGACATGCCATGCTCTGCCAGGTTTCATTCTACAACTGTCATCACAGCCTCCTGTTAAGGCTTAAAACGGCCCACGCCCACATTTTGCTCAATAATTCAGCTTGAGCCCACTCGATGCTGGTACATGGTAATGGGCGGCTGCTTGATAGCAATGCTCCAGAAGTATTGATGGGCGCTCTATTGACCACCAGCCAGCTAGCAAGGCTGCACAGGGACAGCTATAGCCCCCTAGATAAGCCAGCACCCTGCCTTCACCTATGCAAGCAGCTCAGAGCTAGTAAATCGCTGTGTAGCAACAAGAAGAGGACTGCTGCATACTCAGAGCTGGTGTGTTGCAGGCTGCTGCTTGATAGCAATCCTCCAGAAGTGCTGGTGGGCGCTCTGCTGACCACCAGCCAGCTAGCAAGGCTGCACAGGGACAACTACAGCCCCTTAGCTAAGGCTGCACCCTACCCTCACCTACGCAAGCTGCTCAGTCACCCTGAACCAGCAGTGAGGGCGCGTGTGTGCAATCTGCTTGGCAACATGTGCCGGCATTCAGCGTACTTCTATGCGGCTGTTGACAAGCATGGGTTGCTGGCACCGCTCATACAGCGATGTACGGATAAGGACAGGGCTACTCGCAAGTTTGCTTGCTTTGCCATTGGCAATGCCGGTAAGCAGACCCCTTCTGGGCTTGCAACAGTCATCATGGATATTTAAATGACTCAGCATATGCTAGGTATGTCCAGCTAAAGCCTGCTCAAGTGCTGTGCCTAAATGACAATCAAGCATCTGCAGATTGGCTGGCAGAGTACAGAACAATACGTGCCTGTTATGCATGCAATTGGCAGACTGGATGCTCAGGGACCAAACAGTGATTCAAAAGATGCTAACACAGCATTGTATGTACTGCAGGATTCCATAACAGTAGCTTATATGAGGCGCTCAGAGTCAGCATAGGGCCCTTGGTAGCTCTGCTGCATGATGAAGAAGACAAGACCAGAGCCAATGCTGCTGGAGCTCTAGGCAACCTTGTTCGAAACAGTGGTCTGCTGTGTCAGCCACTCATTGACGCTCATGCCCTTCAGGTAGTCTCCTTGATGCACATGTAGACAGCACTTCTTAGTCTCACTGCGTCCACCTGCGGAATTCCGTCCAAACCCACCATTTGCTAGCGTGAATTACAGCCGTTCAACCACTATGGCGGGACAGAACTTGTACCACACACACCTAGCACCTGTGCTAAAACATGTCATTGATTGATGATTGTTGCTGTCGATGTTATTGTTACTAACATCGTCATCATCATCATTGTCATTGCTGCCATTATCAGCCACTACAAACCTTGATGCAGGCCCTAGTTGAGGTGATCAATGCGCCCCAGCCCTCCACCCCAAGGGGGGCTGCAGCAGCCGCTGCTGATGGCAGCAACCCTCTCAGAATATCCCTCTTCAGCTTAGGTAACATGTGTGCTCACAAGGAATGCGCAGAAGCCTTGAGGCAGCTGGGAATAGACACCTCTTTGTCCCGGCTCAAGTCGTCTCCTGACGCTGTTGTTCAGAAGTATGTCCAGCGAATACAGGTAATGATGTAAGCATGCATGACTGGTGTTGCTGAAGCTGCAAGTAAAGTTACATGTGCTGTGCATCCCCTCAATCTGACAAGCACGTATACATTGCTGCTGTGGAACATGCCATCAGTCTTGGTTGGCTGACTAGCGCATGCACAGAAGTTTCTCTTCTTTTGTTTCGTATTTACGCATGAGATGATGTTGTGCTGCTGTGCAGAGCAAGCTGCAGAGTGCACAGAGCCGATAACAGCAGGATGCAGCAGCACGTGAATAGTCTTTCAAAGTTTGCCCTTCAAGTATGGTCTGCCAACGAGACAGCAACTGCGTCAGCCTCTCAGAGCTGATGCAAGAGCTCAACAGTTAACTAACACACACATTGTCACAAGCTAACACTCCGCATGCAGTCTGTCAACCGCAACTGTGTAGACCGCAACAATCATACATGTATATGTTGCTGTGAGGCTCTCTCCGTTGTTCAAAGCCATTTCTCAAGTTGCTGTGAGGTGCATGAGCATCTGATGATGCAAACTGTCAGGGGTTTCAGTTTGTTAAGTGCATTTGCCAGGTGCTGAAGGGTCTTGAACAGCTATCTCAGCTTATGCTGACTCAGTCTGAGTGTTCCTTTACTGCATATCACCAGCTACCAATATATGGTCAGCTACTTAATTAGAGCTAGCCTTGGAAATTCACTGCTCCCTATGGCCGTGGCACATCTGCCCACACGCTTCACGTGCTGATTTTGACTGCAGAAGAGATGTAGCTGTAGCGCACAAGTGATTACGTCAATGCACAGGCTCCACACAAGTCATCACTTGCGAAGCCTTACCCACTCACAAGTGATGACTTGTGATTACAAATTGATTTGCACGATTGATGCTGTTCATTTGAGGTTTCTGGTCTGCTGAATTATATCATTGTCTGCTTGACTCAGAAGTCCAACAGACGCACAAGTTGCATTTGATTTGCAATTGTTTTGACCCTTTGAGCAGCTGAGGGATGCCAGCTGCCAGGCGTTGACCCTGGCAAGAGCACATGGTCGGGTACCACAGGGAAGTGACTGCCAAAACTCTGCCAGGTGCTATCGTCTGCGTCACGGCAACAGGCTGGCGCTGTAGTCTGAGACTGCGGAATGTCTTCATAGGCACACAACTTTGATATGCAGTGACATTATCTTCTGTTGCATGTCCCCTGTGCTGTCCCTGCTGTCCAGCCTGCTGCATAGGCTGCTCTCATCGTTGCTGCATGGCTGTGGCATGAGCTGAATGGTCAGCGGCGAGTATGCACACCAACAAGCGTGTTTATGCTTCACGTCGCGAGGCCTGAGTCTCGGCTGAAGGTGCCTAAGCTTGGGCTAAAGGGCGATACAGAAACAAAATGAAACTCCATTCTTGCCCAAAGGAAGAGGAGAATCTTCTCACTTCAGCTGCAATTTGGTGTACCCGTGAACTCACACTGCTTGAAGGCTGCCTGGCAGAGTGGTGCTGCTGCCGTGACTCAGGTGAACAGGGAGGGTGTCCTGTTGAAGAGAACAAGGCTGAGCTTAAAGAGACTTGAACACGCTTTGCCTCAGCGAGCTGAGCAGGCTTGCTTTGGTCAGGGGCTTGATCTTGCAAGCAAAGGGCTTCTGCAGGGTATCGATAGGGCTTCAAGCAGCTGCAAGGTCCTGTACCGGAACAAGTTGAGGTATCACCTTGTCAGTCGCCGCTCGTCAGCGACTGTCACAGTTCAGCTGATGCAGTGTGCTGAATTGCTATGTGCTTGAGCTGCTTGCAGTGTGCAGGAATTGCACAGTGCGCGGTTGCGTTGTCTTAGCTAATTTGTCATGGGGCTGTGCAAAAGGTGTTCCTTGAGTGCTCTGGTAGCGCTCTGACCCTGGACGCTCCGACAGTAATTTTGCGAGGATACTGGAATCAGCTTGGTGAAGAAGAGTACAGGGTTTTGAAGCTACCGGTAGGGTTTGCAGGAGAAGCGGAACATAGCACAGGGCTATGCACTGTGGAAGCCACTTTCCTCACAGCAGGAACATGCAAAACCTGACAGTTGTTTACGGAGCTGTGATTGACGATGTGTTGAGCAAAGTCCGATCCGAGTTCGTGCAGGAGGGCAACGAGTAAGCAGTTGTAGGGGGAAGCTGACAAGCATGCTTTTTCTGGTCTTGTAATCACTCTGTACTCTGCAGACCCGTGCTTGATGAGCTGCGTAGTCTGTGGGAAGAGAAGCTGCTGCAGACAGGCGTGCTGGATGCCGCTCCTCCGGAGGAGGAGTGAGTCACTTATCATGACACTGGCTTGCAGTGTGGTGTTGTGTTGCATAGAAGCGTGTGCATTCACCAGCTGGCTGCTCGCGCAGACCTGCGAGAGAACAGCCGAGAGCTCCCGAACCAGGCTTTGTGCAGTCTGCCTCTGCACCCAGGCAATCTCAGCCTGTCAGCTCTGCTCCAGCACTGCAAGTAGCTGGCCAGTCATATCAGCAGCCCGCGCACATTTACGTGGCTGGCCAGCAGTATTTGCAGCAAAATCAGCATCAGTTTCGCAACCCTTCTGCAGTGCAAGGTCCTGTGTTAGGTCATATGCAACAGGCTCAACTGCCAAACCTAGCATATGGTCAGTCAAGCAATACGTATAGGCCTGCACACCCATACTTAACTCAGCAGCAAGTTGCTGGACAGTATCCTGCTGGGCAACATGCGTATGGACGCACTCAGCTGCAGTATCAATCAGCTGGAACTTCAGCTGATGGTAGAAAACGCAAGGTTGAGGAAACCCAGGTATTCAAAAGGTCAATGCATTGTCTTCAAGGCATGCATTGGGTGCTGGCATTCCTGAGCCATATGGTGCATTAGGTGCCATATGGTGCTGAGTCTGCTCAACCCAACCTGAAGCAAGAGCGCCTGATGGGTGTGTCTCAGACACAGCCACAGTTGCCTCAAGCTGCTCAGAATCCTCCTCCAAGCGCCCATGCAATCCCACAGCAGGTGTGTGCTGCCACAGTTCCAGCGAACCTGCTTGCTGATGCTTTGCGGGACGTGTCTGGGCTGCTTTTACACTGTCATAATCGCCTGTCATTTCTCACATGATCCACAGACGATGCTGATCTTGTTCTGTGCTTGGGTCTGTCACCTCAGAACCGTAAAACCAGCATTCTGTCATCATCAGCATATGTGGAACTTCACAGGAACACTGTTATCATAGCTGTTGAAAGCATGCATGCGTTCACAGTTGAAATGTAAGGCTTCTTGCTCCACTCCACTTTGCAGGATGGGCCTGGCGATGATCTGCCAGAGCCTGCTGAGGAAGCTGCTTTGGACAATCTGTCTGATGTGGAAGTTGATGATGATGCCATTGAGTCAAAGATGCTGCCTAACTTCATTCTAGGACAGTATGAAAATGTCAAGCACATCAAAAACCGCTGGAGGTGCAATTTCAACCATATGGTCATGCATCTTCATGGACAAGACATTGTGGTTAGCAAAGCCACTGGCGAGTTTATCTTTTAGGCCATCTACAGTGTTGCCCAGTGCTTGTTCCACATACACGTCTTGCAAGGCAGCAGACTCATAGATGTAGAGCTTTCAAAGTTTATTGCAGCCTCAGCTGACATGGGAACCGCATGGCTTAGGTAAGTTACCTATTTGCTCACAGTATGACTTTCGTTCTCACCATAGCATTTGGGCGCAATTGTTTGGCGTTAACGTTCATTGAATTTTGTTGATCGTTTCGACGCCTTGTCCGGCTACAATAGCAACTCAGGACTGCACAGTCCTGTTAGCGATATGCCATGTCGTTTGGTGAATGCAATTTTGTAAATCGAAAACATGCAACAAGCCCAAGTAACACGCCAGACACTTCGAGTTTGAGAGCTGAACTAAACACACTGAAGCAGCAGGCATGACATCGTCGTGTATTGAAGTACTTCACAGAGCCTACAACACCCAACTGTGCTTCAAAAGTCTAGCTTTGCTGTTCATATATCCCACCCGCATCCAAACCACAGGCGATCAGCAAGACACGAAGCTGCTAATTAACATGTGCGCTGATTGGGAACCTGCTTTGTCGTCACCATCTGAGTCAACATATGTCCTGATGTCATACAGTTCCTCCTGGAGGTATGAACATGACCTCATCAAATTTGCCTTGATTGTCCTGTTCCATTTTCTTCAGCATTTCTTCCAGCGTTCCAACTTGTATATCTGGCGGACTGTCTTGGTCTGCTGGCCTTGAAAGATACCTGTCGAGCCGTACCTGGGCTGTCTTGACCCCATCCTGAGCTTTGGCTTTGTCCTCATTGCTGCTTGCCTTCTTCAACTGTGCAACAACTTTGTGTGTTGCCGACAGCATGGACTCAAAGCATCAAGAGTGCCCAATTTGTGTGTTACACTGTGGCTGTGTATCACTGTGTGAGAACTTAAATCAGCATGCGCTTGGGACATGGTCTGGTGAGTGATAGATACTCTTTTCAAGTTCTTGCCAAGGGTATAGGGCTGCAGCAGGCTCAGTGTGTATTCACTTTCATCTTGTGACCTACATGCAAGCTTGGTCGTGTGGCTATTGGCATCTAGCCATTACTGTGTGCAATGCGCTTCCCTGTTTCAGTGTGCCACAAGATTATCTGTTGACTTGTGTAAAAGCCATGCATGCGCCACGTGAAGGTGCAATTGAGCTTGTGTCTGCATGCAAAAAGCAGATTCAAAAGATAGCCCACCTGCTGCTGGGCGGTTTGCAGCTCCTGCCGAGCGCGTTGTTCTTTAGCTTTCGCCAACTGTGCCTTCTGCAAATGGCGCTGGCCAAATGCATTCTTGACTGCAGCGTCCAAATCAGCCTTGGACAGGAAGATAGGCGTATACCTCTGTTTCTCGGTTCTGACAGTCAGGCCCTCTGCTTGGAAAACAGGGACACCAGTGAAGCCAGGCATCTCAATGCCAGCAGCTGCAAACAACTGCACACGCACACACAGGACATTACAGTGATGTAACGACTGCATTTTTTACCAAAAATATCGTCACTAAATCAAGTTGTCACTACTCAGAAGCACCATTGCAGTCAGATGCAGTGCTTGCTTCCCACCATCATTGTTGTTACATCAAGAGTGTCATATGTATCAAGTGTTACTACAACACAAAAACTCTTTCGCATCACAAAAGGTGCATCATGCTGTAACAGTACTTGCTGTGGCAAGCTGCGTAACAAGCTGTAGAGACAAGGAGAGAAACAGCCATGACTTCTGTTTGCGCATCTGTCCCAATGTTGTATCAATGTTGGCAAATTTACAGCTGTCAATGCAGGCATGATTGGTCTCAATGGCTCATTCTGAAGACGCCACTGCAGCAGCTAAGGATGAAGGTGCCAGTGGCTGTGATGAAAGCAAGGTCTTGGAACACTGCATTGGTAACTGATTGCATATCAAATGTCGCACCACTGAAGATAAGCCTGCTGTATGGCCTACAGGGAAAGGGCAAGGCATACCTGTTACCTGACTCGCGTTTGTGCGGGCACAGGTGTCAAATCAATCCAGCAATCACCACTGAAGAAAGTGTAGATACAGTCTGTTGTGCAGCTCACCTGTAACGCTTCTTTGACTTGCTGTATATCAGGCATGAATCTGAAGGTAATGTCTTTGGCTTTTTCTGAGCCTTGGTGGAATTTGTAGACTGAGTCCATGCCGAGTCTCAAGACTTGAGATTTTGCTGCAAGGTCAGAATCTTGCTCCGATATCTGCAGCAGGCCGCGCACACACTGATTTGTTGTCCTAGGAGCATATGACCAAAGCAAGAATGTCGTAAAGCAAAGCTGCATTGTCCCCGTGCAAGCAGCACGTACCTTGGCCACAAGCGCCTCCGCATCTGTTTTACTAAGGAAAAACAATCCAAGCTGTTTCTTCTGGACCTCAGTCTGTGACAAGCCAAACAATCAGCCCATGTGAGGTCATGGAATGCACAGCATAGTTGACTTCAAGGCCTAAAAACCATACGAACCGGCTGGGAGACGAGCACAAACTCTTGGCGCTCATTTGCAACTGTGTACACGGGTATAGGAGCCACTCTTGTCATCATGTTTTCGACATTCAAAGCCAAGTCGAAGACAGGCTGTGGCTTACGAGCCAAAATTGCGGAGCCCAGAGATAAAGACTGCAACGCAGCGTTACGGAGATTAAATGCGTGCTTGAACAAGCTGAGCAAGGCGACTCTGAGCGCCATGCTTACTGCAAACGCTGGCCCGTGACTGGGCCTGTTGGCAGCGAGTGCCACGTTGCGCAGATGTTGAGCTGAAGCTTCTGCTGTGTGCTGCAGAAAGCTCTGACTAGATTCTACAGCTTGAGAGAAGCTGCGCTGGGCATTTTGAAAGCAATCCTGCCAACGTGCTTGCACGGCCTGACTTGTTCGAGAGCAGTGCGCTTGTGCTTGCAACCACGGGTTTGACTGTCGCTCTCGCGTCATCAGGCCAGTCTATTCCCTCCGGCACACGGGTGCGCGATGTGTCGTTAGACGGCTCAGCCCAGAGCCAAACTTGTGCCTGCTATGATGGTCGGTTAGGTCAACCGAAGGGTTTCGCTTTGCGCACTGCTGTTGCTCTTACTTTGCGCTCGCTCTGCCATCGAACACCATGGGGTCGTATCAGGGTAGAAACAAGCAGTGCCCTTGTACTGACCCCTTCTGACGTTTCAACAACAGCAAATGGACAAGAATGGACCCGACAGCATGCTTGCGTTTCAAAACAGCAAACTCAAAGCTCAGCTGGAGGTCAAACGGGACGAGTTTGCAGACTTGACACGCAGACATCAGCAGATTGTTGAGAAGCAAGCCAACTATCAAGACAATTTCCTTGTGATTGATAGGCTCTGGAAACAAGTCGATGGGGACATTCAAGCCTTGGCAGAACGTGCCTCTGGCGTTGATTCCTCGGTGCCCGTAACTGCATCGACACTTTCTCTATCACACGCTGAATGTGGATCAGGGCCAGCTATCAATGATGACCCCTTCCTGGCAAGGCTGCTGCTATCAGACAATTCAATGCTTGGTCAAACTCAGCAATCACTTAAGTCCCTTTGGACTGATGCTTCGGAGGTCGAGGTGGCACTTCGCAAACGTCTGACACAGACCGTTGACATGTTTGGCAAAGTTCTTGATGCCATCCGCCAAGGACAGCAAGAAAGAGCAACGCTTGCACAGCAAATAGAACAGAAGCAACTGCCAGACTCAGCCACAGCAGTCGCTACAAAACGTCTTGCAGATGACGTGCAGTCTCTGCAAAGAACTGTCGACGGTCAACAGGCTTACATTCGCACCCTAGAAGCAAACTTGGCACAGACAGACGATGAATTTGTCAAGCACAAGGAGCAAGTCAGGGACATGAATAACCAGCTTGCAGATCTTGATGAGCAGCTTGCAAAAGCTCGTAAAGCTCAGCGTGCTGTCAATGGCCAGCATCCAGCTGTTGTCAAGGCAGAATCAAGTACACCCAACGGAACAGCATCTTTGCCTACAACCTCACAGCCAGCGCTGCCAAAGCAAACCTTTCTTCTGACCAAATCCTTGGAGGAGACGGAGCAGCTGATGGTCAAGCGTGAGAGTGAATTGGAACAGGAAAGGGAGTCAGGCATCAAACTTGCCAGGTCAGTCAGCCTTCTGTCGACTGCTATATCTTTAGTTAGTCAGATTTGGTGGTCTGGAATAGTATACCAGTTTTGGTACAAATTAGGATCGCAAGCTTTTCTTCAATGCTTTATTGCACTTACTTTGTCACTCATGCTGCCAGCTTCATCTGTGCTGCTTGCTTACCCATGTTGCCTGAACATGCAAAACGGGAATTTTTGAGCTTCAGTGGCATGTGTGCAACGCTGAACAACTCATGATCAAACAGTTTTAATGACTGAAAAGTCCCCCATGCCCACTGCAGGGAAATCAGAGATCTCAAGAGTCAACTGAGCAGTCAGGGGAGTGGCATCACTGGTCAGAGCCTGCAAGAGGTTGTGCGAGAAAGAGATGCTATCAGAGCTGATCGCAACAGATTGCTAGGACGTGTTTCACAGCTGGAGAAGGACACCAGCAAGCTAGAAACCCTGGAACGCCTCAAAGCTTCAGCTGTAAGTATCACCCTTTCTCTTCTATGTCATGTGCAGCATCACTGGTGCCTCTGATTGCTTTGGCTATGCAGTCAGCTACATGCTACTGGCGGTCGCTGTCAATGTTTCATGTGGGTTTTGGCCTGTCAGCATGTCTGTCTATACTTTCAAGGCAAGCAGCTGATCAACAGGAGCCTCAGTGACTTGTAGCTCAGTCACATCTCCAACCCAGTATCATGTTCAATGTTTGAATCATGTCATCAACATCATGTGGGTGTCCTACAGGAAAGGGATGCAAAACATGCTCGTGACATGCAAGAACAGTCAGTCAAGGCAGTACAAGACTTGGAGTCTAGGACACAACAATTGCAAGGGCTGCTTGAGCAAGCCCAGCTGGCGTTACATGCTGAGAAGGCTCAGTATGGCCATCAAGAGACCCTGTTACAATGCCGCAATCTCATGGACGCTTTGCAAACAGACCTGACAGCTGAGCGACGTAAGGTGAAGCAGCTGGCAGGCAAAAGTCAGGAGGTTGTCATCGCTAAGCAAGAAGTCTTGGAAGCTGCAACAGCAGTGCAGGTATTACAACTGCCCTGCATATGGTCTCGTTTCATTACGCACACTGCCTCTCAAAAGCTTGAGGCCAACAGAGTCTGCAATCTGTATGTCTGTATTCAGAAACTTGATTTGATTTGTAAAGAAACTTGCTTACCGATTGCAATCCTTTGTTTGAGTGGGCTTCTCAAGTGCAAGAACCATGCAGTGCTCAGCCTGTTGTTGCTGCATGCTGCAGGCCAAGGACAAGCAAATCAGCAGGCTTCAAGTCAAGCTGCAAAGGCAGCAAAAGGCAATTGAGGAGATTGAAGCGCTGAAGGTATGCAAGAGCCTCCTGCATTTTCTTTTGGTCTGCATCAATGCTTTCAGCATGGACATTTCTACTTGGCATATCCAGATTTGAGCGCTTGCTTGCTTCTGCTGGAGCAGGTCACATGCATACCAGAAGCACGCGCAGCAGGTGGAGAGCAGGTATTTAGCACATGCACATGCGTGCATGCTACAGCTGTAGGCAGAAGGAGCCACATTTGGATCTCTTGTGTGTCACCTGTCGCATTTCTGCTTTTCAGCTGCTGTCTCAGCAACAGTTGTCCTGTTGTACACAGGAGAGAAGCGAGGACCTACGGGTGTTTGTGGAGGTGCTGCAGAGCCTGCACCCAGACTCTGTTGAGGTCACACAGCTGCGTGCAAGTGAGGCACAGCTGCGTAGCAAGGTGGCCAAGCTGCAGGCAGACCTAGATGGTCATCACCTGCAACAGTCCATCAAGCAACTGCAGCAGGCTGAGGTATGCCTGCTTGTACGTGGCATAGCTGTCTTGTGGCAATGTGATTGCACAGCTGTTTTCCTGAGTGGTGGACCTGCCTCCCTGTCTCTGTGTCTGTCTGTGTCTGTGTATATCTGTGTCTGTCTGTCTGTCTGTCTGTCTGTCTGTCTGTCTGTCTGTCTGTCTGTCTGTGCAAGCATTCAATGTGCATGATGTTTCATCATCACATGGTCAAATGCTGACACTGACTGCTTCACAATTGGTGGCTTGCTGTGCCAGAAATTGTGACTCAATCTTTTTGTGCAAATTACATGAAAAATAGTGAGCACTGAAGCAGCAAGGCATGCCGTGCATCATGCTGTGTCTCACTTCTTTTTGTCAAAGTGCTCACTGCTGGTCAAACGAATGAATTGCAGCACTGGTAGCGCTGCTTGTCAAATTCTGTTGAGCCATGCAAAATTCAGCACTATAGCTATCGTCAGCATCTTTTCAGCTCTTCAAGCATATTGTTTTCTCTATGCACAGCAGCAGATGCTCAGCTCCTAGCTGCTGTTGTGTAAATGCTCTGACAACAGGCTTCAAATGACAGTTGAGTTTACTGTGCATGCTCAACTCTGCTCTATCATCTGTTGTAGCCGTTACTTGATGTGCCTGAGCTCAAACATTGACAGCTGATGTTATACCCTGTAGGCGCGGGCTGTGCAGAATGCAGATGACTTGGCTTCTGAACGGGACCAGCTGCAAGTATGCGCAGATGGTCTCAAACAGGAGATGGCTCATGTCAAGGATCAGCTCACTGAGCAGCAGGCACGTATCCATGAACTCTGGCAGGAAGTCTCCTGTTGCCACTTGCTTGTGCTGTCTGCTGGTATCATGCTCTGCATGACCGAACTCTTCATGTTGATGATGATTGCTGCGTGCATTGTCCCTGGCCAAACCTTGTCACACAGTGCGTCTGTGCAGACCTGCCTGCAAGCATCTATCATGCTGCTCATGGCTGCCAGCGCATGCTCACTGACAATGGCATAAGACGTCGCAAAATGTGCTGCATAGACGTAGCCCTGAGCCAACCCCTCTGTTGCGTTGCACAGGGTGAAAACTCAGCGCTCATGACAGAGATTGACAATGCCAGCGAAGCCTATGAGACAATGCAGACCTCCAACACAGCTCTGGTGCGGCAGCTGGCTGACCGTGACGCTCGAATCAGCCAGATGACAGGCGAGCAGCTGAGGCATGAGCAAGCCATGGCCCGCAACGAGGCTGACAAGGATTTGGCAGATTCAGCATCCAAAGCCTCGCAACAGCAGAAGCAGCTCCTGGAGCAGCGCTTGCAAGGGCTGCAGACAAACCTTCAGGCAAGCACAGCATGAAGCACCATCTTTGCATGTGGAGTTTGTTGCAGAGAAGATGTTGCGTGCAAGACACTCAAGGAGGCACAGGCCAATGGCAATCTGGCTGAGATCAATGTGATACTGCGTCAAGCTGTTCAAACCAGAGCATGGAATTCTAAGAAGCTCCTTACTTCTCAAAGAGGTTCAAGTACCAGACCTGATTGTCAAGACACTCATTGCTCAGTCATCTTGAGATGTTGTAGTCAGATCATGAGCTGGCAACGCTTGCCATGACCTTGAATCTGCTTCATACTTGCACCCACACACGCAAGGAATGGCTTAGCAGGGCTGTCACATGCAGCTTTTTGCTGAAGATCTTGCCTTTGGCAGCCTCACATCTACAGATTTTGGTTTTTCTGGGTGTTTTGCCAAGAAACTGCAGCATAGTGTGAACCCTGTTCTGACAACATGCACATGTGACAGGAGGCCACTCAGCGGGAGAACCACCTTCAAGAGCAGGTGCACAATGGCAATGCAACCTTGGCGCATCTTAAGCGGGAGAAGGATGAAGTGAGTAACAGCTTGAAAGAGAAGTCTCTACAGCTGGCAGACCTTCAGCGGGAGGCGGCTGACAAGAAGCGAGCCTTGGACACTGAGTGTGAGAAGCTAAGCAGAGAGAAGCATAAGAGGCAGCGTGTCGAAGAGGACAACAAGGTTTGTCTACTTTGCTTTGCCATTTGCTGCAAGGCGTCCCTGAATGCAGGCAAGGCTTTTGCTGAAATGTGATGCTCATGCTATTTGATGTCTTGACCTCTTGTGTTGCATACAGACATGCAGAAACATATCGGACTCTTGCACTTTGCAAGAGATGCTCGTTAGGGCAGTTCTCGACATCTGCTTGCAGGTCATGAACTCATGGAAATAAGCACGAAACATGCAGAATAGCTTGGTGATTGTGTTGCAGGCCATGCTGAGCAAGCTGGAATCATCACAGAGCAAAGGCAAGGATGGGCTGTCTCGCCAGGCAGAAGAAGAGCTCGAAGGGCTGCGAGGCCTTCTGCGCTGCAACGTTTGCCATGAAAGGCAGAAGAATGTCATCATCACCAAGTGCATGCACATGTTTTGCAAGACATGCATTCAGAGGAACCTGGATGCAAGGCACAGGAAGTGTCCTGGCTGTGGAGCAGCATTTGGTACAAAAGACGTGCAGCAGTTTTACTTCACATAGTAAATGTCTTGTGCATGGTGCAGGCTAGGCTGTCAGTTTCAGTGATGTACATTAGTAGATTTTGAATGTCGATAGATGATTGGTTAGCTTGTACTGATACAGTCAGGGTTTTGCACCAGGTAGTTCAGCTGTTCTGCCTGAAGGGCATCAAGTTTTGAGGTCAAAATGAAATATCCACGTGGCTATTTGTGAGCATTGATGCACCACCTTGGCATGCCAATGCAGTGCTCACGTCTGGCCTCGGCTCAAGCACACCAACTGGCTGGCCGTGCGCACCGTTCATGATCAGTATCGTATATAAACATGATCTGCTGGTTCGGGGAGCAAAAGCAAGGCTGCAGACGCGTGCCGCAATGTGTCTTGCAACATGATGTGGCATTGCAAGCAGGCTGACTTCACAGTATGCAAGCCAACAGTTGCACAGACAAGCATCATCAAAGTGGTCAAATTCACAATGGAACGTGCGTACACTACTCATATTTCTGTCAAGGCGGTCTTCAAATAATTTCACTGATGCATGTCATCACTCTGCTTCTTTAGCAATACATCGTGCAAGGCTGCTTCATCACTGCAGAAGTTCAAGTTGTGATAATGTACCAAAAGCACTGGAGACTACAGATCACAGCTGCTACTTTGTATGGCAATAATGTCACAATACACAAATGCTGCATGCAAACCCCAATCAGCTGTACACCCTGCTGTCACACTATAGTCTAGCTAGGCTGATGGACTGCATTGTTTGACTCATACTTGAACACCTGACGCAGCTGTTGCTATTGTACGATTCACATGCACACTCAAGTCAGACTTGAACAACCTAGGATGCAGCAAAGCCTGCTTTTCCAAGATTGCAAAAAGGCCATAAACTCCAATCTCAGGCGCAGAGGGGAAACAGTAATGAGTGCATTCACCGTCCCTGTGGTACTGCCACAAGGGGACTGTCTGATTGTAGACTGAGATGACGGGCACAGAAACAGCTGTCAGCATTTGTGTAGAAGCATGGTTTCTGGTCCCTCCGTACAGTAAAGCATCTAAGGCAGGATCCCAGGTCTCTAGATGCCCCTCAGGGCTGTGCCATAGATTCTTGTAGCCCCCACCTAGAGGTGCGCATGTGTGAGGTGGGTTGCCACCATAAAAGTCCCCTAGAGGATTGGAGTAATGAGTGGGGACGGTGTCTTTCCAAACAACCTGTGGCAGCTTGTTTTGCTGAAGCTTGAGCTGACCAGCAAAGTCTGACAACCTATTGATGTAATCGGGGTCAAACTGCAGCCCAAAATTGGCCACATACAAGTCTGTGGTCTTAGATGACACAGCAAGAAAAGGCAGTACGTGATTCAGCTGACACAAAGCGACGTCACATCTGACATAGCACATCCTGGTGTCCTCAATGAAGTTGAGGCAATCCACCCTCAGAATGCCCAAGCGGTTTTGCTGGACAGCATTCAGCTTCATTGGTTCACGCCACTTTACTGGCTTTGCCAGGAACTCATACATGAAACACTCAAAAGCCTTGACCATGTCTTCCATTGTGCCGTCCCCAGAAAACCACACTGTACGGCCTACTATGTGAGGCCACAGATCACATGGTGTGAAAGTCAGTATGTCAGATCTTCCCATCTCATTGAGCTGTCCATTGAGCAAAGCCTTCTGCAGATCTTGACTGCAGGCATGTGCTCCTGCCTCCTTTCGGCAGAACTGTGACTGAGGGTCTGATTCCTTGCACATGACGCAGTCTGTTGCATTGCCGCCGTAAATGTATGGCTTCTTGCCTGCTTTGATTTGAGCTGCATCAAGGCGAGGATAAGTGAAGGGACACTTCACATCTGGAGGAGGCTTGGCATGCTGTAAGGGGTGTGCTGAAGCCTGGAGGTCTTGAAGAGCAAAGCTTTCTGAGCCTGGATTTGCTGTGTCTGCTGTGCTGCTTTTGCTGCCTTTGCCAGGCACTGCTGAGAGCCTGTTCTCCAAAGATATCCGGCTTGGTAATGCTTGCAAGGCTACAGCTACAGGCTGTGACTGCTCGCTGCCAAAAGTGAAGAAAGCCAATACCCCGAGCACGGTGAGAGCCGAGCAGAGGACCAGCAGCTTGCCACGACTGCGCATCGCTGGCTACTGCTTTGTACGCATGCTGATGGCCTCAACGGAGTGTGCGCTGGTCGGCCGAAGCCTTCACTGCACTTCTGCAACACGCTCATATGCTTAAAGTCGGTACCGGGACGCAAAGACGACGAGCAGGAACGACCGCACATCAGTCTCACCCTCTGATCGTGCTCCGCAGCTTTGCTTTGTCTAATTTCAAGCGCACCCGCAAAGAACTCTCCTCAAAGCCGCAAAGCTGTGAGTCCGAGTCTGCGCTCGACTACCTCTTGATCGCCGACAGAAGCGCGCTGACCCGATCGGCTCGTGCTGCAATGTGGTACTTTGTGACCAGATCGTAGCCAACGTCAGTGCGGAAGTTCTACGACACATGCAAGAGCGGGAACCGGCCCGCACAGATGGCAAGTCAGCGATGAAGAAGCAAGGGCACAGCATGCAAGCTGGCGAATGTCACGGGGCACAAATGTAGACTTGGCAGGCAATGATAATGTTCGTGTTTCAAATTGACAGCATGATGGGTGACACATGGCATAGAAAAGCAATGCTTTGGCCTGATAGCTCAGGTAGGCAACATGGGCTGTGCCAAAAGGACACCCAGGCGAAGAGACACCCTGAAATCAGAATTCAGATTCAAGAAATTTAGATGCTATGCTGATGGACAATCAAACAATTGTTGATTAATCTTTCCAACGTTGTCCAATCAGCATGACAGAAAGCGCGCCCAAGCTCGGAACAAAGTGAACACAAATTCCTGCAAAATCCCTCAGATCAATAAAGAATAAGTGAATCAAATCGAAAAAATAACTACAATCTCACAATCAATCCATCAATAACTCAAAAGAAGGCACCACACGCTGCACTTGTCGTGCCAGCCTCTTGCCCAGCTCCCTTTCTGGGTCAGCCTCACGATCTTGCAGAGTCTGCTGAATGCCCTGTTCTACTGTATGCTTGATCTGCTGATACAGCTCTTTTGCAGCCGCAGAGTCTGATCTGTCAGGTAGTGCTGCTGCAGCATCCACTGGAGGCATGAATCTGCACACAACAGACAAAGCGTAAAACATCAACCTCAATGCTTCTTTATGATACCTGTTCATGCTGCGATGATGTTACCATCAGTGGGGTTGTCTCATGTGATGTATGCTTGCATACTTTGCAGCTGCTGTGCCAGGCTGTACAAAGGCTGCAACATTGTTGGAAGCCAAATAAAGGGGTCACACTGTTGGAAAACCTTTTTGCATTGCACTTGCTGCTTTGGGAGGCATGCTGTCACATGGCTAACATAGGATGCTGCTTACACAAGGCCATGCCATCTGCTATATGTACAACAAGTTGCACTCAGTAAGATTCCAGGGAGCGTCGGATCCATGCAGCTCACCAGCTGAGGCATGCACTTGCTCGCAACTGACATCACAGGACGTAAACCCATACTACCTGGAGCGGGGCATTTTGTCCCGCGGCTGACACAGAGTGCCGCTTCTGCAATCACATCCCTTCCTTGCTATATGCATTGACAAGCTGCCCTCAGTAGATCCCAGACTACCTTCGTAAAGTCAGTTAGCCCAGCCTACCTGAAGTACAACCGCTCCAGCTTAGGCACAGGGACCAGTGCTGGTATGTTGGAGCCAGGCAGCTTGGTGATAGGGCTGATGGCATCGTCTGAGCCCTCCAATGGGGTCCCCTTGAACACCTGCTCCCAAAGTAAAACGTCAGTTGTTGCTTGATGCTCAGCACTTACTGTCAGCAGATTACAGCTTAGCTGTACAGTTGACACCACAGCTTGATGCTACAATCACAGCTGTGTCCTTGTGACGTTGTCTATATGACCCCCTGTTGGGTCCCTAGGACAGTAACGTCATTGATTGATATGCACAAGCAACAGAAGCAGCGACTGAAAACACTGTACTCCACAAAACATTGTGTGCCATGTGTATCAGCGTAGGCATGAACTGTTTTGCGGATGACTTGTCTTGCGGATGATTTGTCTTTCCCAGTAAACATCAAGTCTTCATGGCAACTGTGAACGGCCAGGGTGGCAATACAAGACTTGTGCCACACACACCTAGCACACGCGCTAAAGAATGTACAAATCTTGATGCTTACTGTTCTGAATGAGTCTCCTCACCTGCTTGCTGAGCTGCTTGGCTAGGGGTCCCAGTACTGGGTTGGCCAGCACTTCATCCGTGTCCATGGCAATGTCAAAGGCATCATCTCCCCCTACTGCTGCAAAGGGGATAATGAGTGCATTGGACTTGGCTGCCATGCGCACAAAGTCAGGCTTATCCTTCCAAATTAGCTTGTACTTCTCCCCTTTCCTCTTGTTCACCTGCATGGGACAAATGCAGTCGACGACATGGCCTGCTGTGCAATGGGTCCAGGGCAATGTCAAAAAGCATTGCCCAAATCTACTGCTGCAAAGGGAATGATGAGGCCATTGGAATTGGCTGCCGTGCGCACGAAGTCAGGCATGTCCTTCCAAACTAGCTTGTACTCTCCCCCTTTCCTTTTGTTCACCTGCATGGGATCACTGCGTTCAACACATGCTGACCAATCATGGGAATGACGGCGCACTGCGTATGCATGTCCAACTTGTCTTTCCAGATCAGCTTGTACTTGATCGCTTTCCTCTTAATAACAATGATAATCATTACATGTTCCAGCATATACTTCTAGGTATGTGTGGCACAAGTCCTATCTCCTTTCCTCTTGCTCAACCGCATGGGACAAATGCTCTTGTGGCAACCTCCTGCTATGGAAAGGTCTCACATTGCAAGCGCATGATGAGCTTTGATCAAACACAATGGGGTCCAATAGCCAGGGTGATGCTCACTTCCTTTTGGTAAGCGAGTTGAAGCTGGCCTCGGCACATTGATGGATCCAATAATTTGGGAATCTGACCAAGGCATGGCTAGATTGTCGAAACTTGATACATGTAGCAAAGAAGGCAAGTTGGCTTAAGAGGAGCACCTGATGTTAAGCTACTGACAACATGCTTGGCAAGGCAGTACGTCATGTGCAACAGCATGGTGCTTAGGAGATTTGACACAAGCACTTTTACCCAATCTAAGTTTGCTGGATTTTTCCATCAAAAAGCAGTGATTTGCAGCAAGCATTTCTTGTGGCCTTCCTCTCGCAGGCAGGTTCACAAAGCCATGGACACAGAAGAGGCGGATGGTCAAGTGAGGGCGCTTCAACAACTCTACAGCCTGGCACAGCCAACGACACAACAGACTTTGATACAGTAACTTCTCTTTATAAGGTCACTCAGTGTAAGGACATTCTTGCTGTGAAGACACGGCAACTGGTGACCAATCACTGCATTCCGTCTGCAGTGGCGCCTCTGAGTAAGGACAATTTGATGTAAGGACAGCTTTCTTGGGAACTAAAGCAGTCGTTACAAAGAAAAGTCTCTGTATGCATGTGAGGGCACTGACCTCTCTGCCACCTCCCGGGAATAGCAGCACAGCTTCAGCGTCCTGCAGCAGCCTGTATGCGGCCATGGGGGAGGCCTTCACCGCCCCCAGACTCTGGAAGAGGGGTCCTAGGGGGGTAGCCCAGTGACCGGGGTGGGCTAGACCCCTCACCTTGTACCCTCTGAGGTAAAGCTCGTGCACCAGCAGCGGCAGATCATACAGCCCTATGATGGTGTGGTTGCCTGCAATGGGGTCCATTTCTCAGCAAGTCTGATATTCAAGAATTGCGACATGTTTGTGTGTTGGACAGCAACTTTGGTGAACGTTGCATGAGTCTTAGGCTGTGGAAGAGGGGTCCCAGGGGGGTAACCCAGTGGCCGGGATGGGCTAGACCCCTCACCCTGCTACCCCTGAGGTATAACTCGTGCACCAGCAGCGGCAGATCGTACAACCCCATGATGGTGTAGTTGCCTGCAGTCAGAAACAGTCCTCAGCATCGGCTCTTCCTTTGTGCAACAGGGCTTGTGGGTGTTTCACTATCTCAAACACTGTCTGACTCTGATGGACATACAGCCATTGCCATTTCAGGAAACATATGATCGACTTTGCTGGCTGCCTCAAGCGCGTACGGTGGATGTCTTCTTCTTTGGCAATCATGTGTA
Organism: Trebouxia sp. TZW2008; assembly: GCA_002118135.1. Classification (NCBI taxonomy): domain Eukaryota; kingdom Viridiplantae; phylum Chlorophyta; class Trebouxiophyceae; order Trebouxiales; family Trebouxiaceae; genus Trebouxia; species Trebouxia sp. TZW2008. The sequence goes on from BDIU01000510.1 coordinate 28,815, forward strand.
GCCGATTGCTTGTTTGTTTATAGTCAAGTCTGCTGAGTTGTTCCACCTCAGGAGCTCATGAGGGCTACAGTAAGCTTGCACAAGCTTGGCATGGGCTCAAGAGAGTTGCTGTCACAGTGTGCAATGCAGGTGTGATTCGGCAGCGCAGAAGCTTTTAATGACTGGCAACGCTACACCTTGACAAAATTCACCATCAACACATGCTAAGTGGTCAAAGCCACACCTGCTGCATAAGAGGTGATTGTCATCACAGCACCATCTGCTATCGCTACAGTATTTGGCAAGACAGCAATGGCATCATTTTGAAAATGCTTGCTTGTAAGGTTGCTTGACCCTGCTGGGCGCATACGGCAACCACAGTGATGTGTTTGTGCACCTGCAGCTTTTGTGAGGGGACTCACCAATGAAGAGGAGGGGTCGCCGGGGGCCCAAGGGGTCTGGCAGATTCTCCACTCCTTTCATCACTGGTGCCACCAATGCTCTGCATACATGAGCCTTGATTAATTGATGCTGCTGGTGACATACATACCTGAAATGCTGCAAAGAACTTGACTTTAAACACATTAATCAGCATGGACAATGACAGGAAGGGCATGTAAGCAAATTTGCCAGCCCTGTCTGCAGCAATGGGCCTAGCACAACATGTCTTAGCTGCAATACTGTAGCAAGCACTCGCTGCAACTTGATTCAATGCGCTTGTGTGTCTTGCGCACCAAGGCTTGCAGATGATTGACCTTGGAATTTGTGAGCACATAGAAGGAGCAAAAGCAAGCTGCTGCTATATTGCTGGGCAGCATGCTAGCATGGGGTCAGAAAATTGAAGGCAACACAGACTGCCCTTTACATCTTGGGCAAGCAAATGGCTGCGCTGCCTGCCTTGAGAGAGGCTATGCAGGACAAGCTCAGAGTTCAAGATAGACGACAAGAAGAGATATGACTGACCTCCAAGGAGACAGCAGCCGTCGAGCACTCTCCATGTTGTCGTCCACAGTGGCCCAGCTACCCCCCCTACCCCCTGCAGGCCCCTGCCCCCGCCCCTGCCACGCCCCCCTGGGCCCCTCTTGTTTCACACCACCCCATGATCTCTGTGCTGCTGCTTGAGCAACCCCATTTGCTCCTAACTGTTCTGACTGCGCCTGCTGCTGCGACTGCTGCTGCTGCTGCTGCTGCTGCTGCTGTTGCTGCTGCGGTGAGGGGAATGCTGCTGATAGCTCCTGATTGCTAAAAGACCCAGATGGTGAAGCAGGTGCAGTACGCTGAGAAGAAGCTGTGATGCTGGGTAGTTCTGAGCTAGGGTTTGGATCAGTAGCAAATGCCGTCAGGTTGTCGCTGACCCACCTCTCAACAGTGTCAGTCGCAGGCGAGGCTGTGCTTGTGCTGGCTAGGTTACCATTGTCTTGAGCTGTCCTACTGAGCTGTTGTGTCGCAGCACCATTGCCATTTGGTGCAGTCAAAGGTTCATTCGCTTGCAGATCCTGTCGGCCTGAAGGCTGTGCCTGCACTGACCTCTGCTCAACAGGCCCACCATTGTTTCTCAAGCCCCTTGTCTGAGCCTGACCATGACCAGAAGCATTGACTGCAGTCACAGTCTGCTGACCAGCTGCAGTGTTCTGGCCTGTGGCGTTGACTGAAGTAACAGTCTGTGGTCCAGGTGGAGAGCTTTGGCTTGTTGTGGCAGTGGCTGTGGGTATGGGTGTTGCTTGCCAGCCGCCCTTAGGTGTGTCTTGGTTCTGCAGTGCCCCTTGTGAGGCGGGCTGCTGGAAGGGACCCCTGACCTGACCCACCTGGGTACCCCCCTGGGTGACTAGGGAGGCAGCGCCTGATGGCTGAGCCTTGGCTGGCAGGAATCCGGTGCGTGCCATGATGCTGACTAAGTCAACATCAACCTGTAAAGCCACACGCACAGCATTGATTGACCATTGATCTTTCAAGGCAAGCCCTTCTTGAAACAGAGATAGCCGCAGTCGACAAAGCTGCAAAGCAGGCGGCGTACGCAGCAGCTGCATTTCAGCCATCATACATGGCAGCCATCATGCACTAGACAGACTTGAGCATGTCACTATAACAGGGGAACAAGGGACCAGGCAGCAGGGGGATGCTGACCTCCAACAGCACAGTGTGTCCACTATCTGGCAGTCATTTGCAAAATACCTAGCTGTAAGGCCGATTTTTTGCAACATGCAGGCAAAAACTGAACAGCAGGCAGTATGGGAATGCCGACCTCTAACAGGGCGATGTGTCCGCTGTCTGGCAGGACCAGCCTGTTTGCAGCATGCAGCGCCAAATGTCCACCAAAATGCTGAGCTATATGGCAGTAAGTTCTGACAGTCATTTGCACTCAGCTGAGCTTGCTAGAAGAGCTGATTATTGCAAAATACAGCCGCAGCAGAGGAGTTGATATGGAATTGCTGACCTCTAACAGGGCGGTGTTTCCACTGTCTGGCAGGACCAGCCTATTTGCAGTATGCAGCGCCAAAAGCCCGCCAAAAATGATGCCTGACCGCATAGCAGCACGCTATGGCAGTCAACCTCACTCAGCTGAGCTTGCTAGAAGGGTTGCTTGTGGCAAAACAGACGCAGCAGAGGATTCAGTAAGAGGGTGCTGACCTCGAGCAGGGCGGTGTGTCCGCTGTCGGGCAGGACAATCCTGTTGGCGTTGGGCAGGAGACGTTGCAGGCGCGTCTGCTCTGTGAGGGACGGCAGCAGTCGGTCCTGCCCACTTCCCACCAGCAGCACTGGAGTCCTGCAACCAACTTAGGCTTAGCTGCTTGCTCAGGCTGAGCTGTTTTGTCAGGCTTTGTTGCTTTCTCAGACACAACTCAAACTGAACTCTATCACAAGCAGCCGGTCCTGCCCACTCCCCACCAGCAGCGCCAAGTCCAGCACCAAAGCCATCCTGATTTGCTGTCTCAGACACTACTTAAAGCACTGCCTTAGACCCAACTTTCAAGGGAAGTCTGGTGACTACGACGCTATAGCACTATGACAACTCCATGACTTTTTGACTAGCAGCACAACCCTGCCCACACCCCACTAGCAGCATACGGGTCCTGCATTCAAAGCAGGCTTAGCTGCGTGCTCCAGGTGAGTTGTTTTGCCAGGCTTAGTTGCTTTCGCAGACACAACTGAAACTGAATTCTATCGCAAGCAGTCGGTCCTGCCCAATCCCAACCAGCAGCACTGGAGTCCTGCAACCAAAGCAGGCATAGCTGCTTGCTCAAGCTGAGTTATTTTGTCAGGCTTAGTTGCTTTCTCAGACACAACTCAAAACTGAACTCTATCGCAATCAGTGGGTCCTGCCCACTCCCCACCAGCAGCACTGGAGTCCTGCAACCACTCGAGACTTATTTGCTGTGTTGCTGCCACGTAGGGCGTTTCCATGCTGCCTGTATATCACTCTAGCGCTTGCTTTGTCAAAGCAACCGAAACTGTGATGAGTTCATCATAAAGCTGCGTCTGAGGAGCTTGCTGCTGACTGCTCACTGCTCACAGCCCTTGTTCATGGCGGCCGATGACAATGCCTGTTCAGCAACATCTTCTGCACCTCCACAAGTCACAGGCTGACACGCAATGCACTCAGAAATGCTACTGCTTCAAATTGCAGGAATTCATGCATGTCAACTGATATACATGTACACAGACCGCTTGAGCCGGGCACAGACCTGATTTGTCTGAAGGAGGCATCAGGTAGGTTTCCGCTGGTCAGCATATTCATGCGCCAGCTGGCCGTCGCGCTGGGTAGGTACAGATCCCGGCTCTTCTTGCTGCGCTCAGCAGCATCAGAGGCAGGCGCCTGTGTCACCCCTAGCTCAGCCTGTAGAGGACAACACTCAACTTTGATCAATTACTCAACTCTGATACTTAACTCTGGTTCAGCTTGTAACAAGGGACAGCACTTGGCAATCTGTACAAGAGTGTTGTCACTGTTGAAAGTCTGCAAGCGTGATGGGTGAACGTGCAATGATCCACCACTACAAGTAGTCTACAACACAAACTCTCGTCAGCCCATGCCATCTGAGTGCATTGCATGCATGCTGCTCGTGCTATTATTTCAGTGTAGACAAACCAGCCATATAGGTTCAACTTGTGAGCATGAAGCCTGCAGACACCGCCTTATTGCCTTTGCACACATTGAGCAAAGTCTCTGCAGCTTTGTCAGAAAGCACGTGACAGCTGATGCACACATTGAGCAAGGTCTCTGTAGCTTTGTCAGAAAGCACGCAACAGCTGATGATGGCAAGCAGGGCATGGCATACCGTAAAGGTGGGCGGGGGCTGCATGACCATCATGGACTTGATGGCCCTCAGGCTGGAGGGCCCCACCTTCTCCTTGTCCACCAGCAGCGGCACCAGCACCGCCTGAGCCACCTGTAACCCACCACACTAAAAAGACCAGCTAAAACATGGGTCACTACCTGCTGTGCTGCGCAGGCTACTAGCGCTGCTTTCACACAACATCGCATCATGTTGAGCGGCATGCTGAGCCACCTGCATCCCACTACACTCACCGACAACCTCCGTGACGCACTCAACCTTACTTTCTCCTGGCATTTATGGTCTTGCATGCTCTGCTGCACAGGCTACTTGTGCTGCTATCACACAACATACAAGCATCTTGAGTTGCTTGCTAAGCCATCTGCATCCCACTACACTCACCGACAACCTCTGTCACGCACTCAACTTTACTTTCTCCTGGCAATTATGGTTCTGCATGCTCTGCTGCACAAGCCACTTGTGCTGCTATCACACAACAGAGAATCATGTGATGCTCCCAGGCCGCTTCTATTGACACAGGCTCCCGTGGTGATGCAGTCAGAGGCTATTGTACAATGAGCTTCCTCCCCTGGCATCAAATGCTGTGTCAGCTGATGATCAGCAGCGCTTCAATGAACGCCCTCACAAGCAAATCCACAATGATCGAGGCTGAAGGGATGAGAATGCCACATATTAGTTTACAGGCATCAACCTGAGGCTCTTTTGATGGACCACGCTTGATGGACTGGGACAGCACAAAACATAAACTCAGCATGCAGTACCTGATACAACTGCTCAGGGAACAGTGACAGCAGGTTACTGGCTGCAATGAGGTTGATGATGCCGCTGTAGCTTTTGCTGAAGCAAGTGGCGCTGTTGACCACCACCATGTTTGCAATGAGCTCTGGAATAGCCAGGGCCAGTCTGAAAGCCAGACAGCCGCCAAAAGATTCTGCTACAATCGTCAGCTTGCGCTGCGAGCCTTCTGAATGTGCCAGCTGTTTCGCCAATGGTACAATCTGCTGAATGAGGCTGTCCCAGGAGGAACGATCATCCATGCTGATGTATAGACTCCTGCATCAGAACCCAAACTTGGGCTGGAAACAGCACTGACTAGCAGCACCCCACAGCTGCTGTCGACCTCATAACAAAGTGCTGCGAGCCCATGCATACGCATAGACTTCGTTTACTCATTTCATTCTAAAATCGTGCTAGACAGGCGCGGACGCGACTGCATTCTGCAGGCAAGAGTCAGCTTTCCGTGAAGCCATATCATTAGGCGCAACAAATTTTTGGCACTTGCTACTGCTGTTGAAATCCGTCAGGTGGTATTCCAATGGCAGCTTGTGGAGCAATCAAATGTCTCCAACCAATTTGGTCCTGTGCTATTCTGAACCATCTGAACTGTGCAGGAAGGGAGGTGAGGTCCTTGTGAACGGTTGTTTTCAGCATCAGTTTGTACTGTTGGACACTATTTTGCCCCAGGTATAATGGTAGCACTCAGTCTACAACTGATCTGCATGAGATATTGTTGACATGCAAAGCATGGCGTGTGTGTCATTCTCTTGCTTGGTACCTGATATCAAAGCCTGCTCCCACGAGGCCAGGCAACTGTGGGATGATGGAGTTGCCAGTCCCGTCAGTGCCTGCAAAGCCATGCAATGCCATGTAAGCAAATTTGGCTGCTCAGCAATACACAAAGCAGGCAAGGTGCTCATGACAAGGAACATATACCAGGAAGGTATAGTAGGAGAGGCTTCCCTTTGGGATTCTCAACAGCCACTGGTCGTACGAGGGAGACCTGAGGCACATGTACAAGTTGAAACTAGCATTTTGCTTACGAGGGACACCAAAGTCGCTAAGAGCTTCCGATACCTTGGCTACGGGCCGTACAGTAAGTCTGCGGTTTCGTGTGGCAACTTGGCGTGTCGCCTGCCGGGGCCAGTGCGCATGAAAGGGACGCGCATGACTGTGGAGCAGCATTTGATGCAGTTACTGCAATGTGGTGAATGCACTGGACGGCACGGCTCAAGCTCCAGCACCACGAAGGTGCGCCTTCGACCAGTGATCTGTGGTGTGTCGATCTCAAAACTGATTTATTGCAATCTGCGCGTCGGACAGCAGGAAAGCACACTTGCAAACTTTTTGGTCGGCTCGCGCAAGGATTCGGCGATCGCAGAACGCAAGCATACGGCCTGCGATGGTTGCCACTCATGTCGCACATCACATGCTTCTGCAAGATAAACCTTAGTCATAGCCATTTCCATATTCCTAAGCCATAAATTTGCTCTCAGCCGCTTTGCCAATTCGGCGGACTGTATAGCCGCTTTGCGAAATTAGTCAGCGGCAGCTACCGCCGATCACGGAGTTCATCTTGCGCGCAGCGTGTCCGTCAATGGAGCTGAGCATGTCATTGCATTGTTGTTGCATGGAGCAGTCAGCTGAGAGGCGACAAGTTCACAATTCAAACAATGGAACGCTGACGCATCGCTCTAGATTAATGTACATGCATGACTTCACCGAATGTAGACTGACTCGACCGACTATAGTCAGTGAGCGGGCAGGTAGCCGAAAGCTTTCGGCAGCGAAAGGGGCCGAAAGCTTTCGCCCT
>BDIU01000511.1:0-95060 GCA_002118135.1 Trebouxia sp. TZW2008
GCCAACTCACACTAGCACCCCAGCACCTTCCCACACCAAGACCCCAGTGCCAACCCACACCAGCAACCCAGTGCCTGCGCAAACTCACACTCCTGTGCCAAGTCACACCAGCACCCCAGCACCTACCCACACCAAGACCCCAGTGCCTACGCACACACAGACTCCTGTGCCAACCCACACCAGCACCCCAGTGCCTACGCACACTCACACTCCTGTGCCTACACACACACAGACTCCTGTGCCAACCCACACCAGCACGCCAGCACCCACCTACACCAAGACCCCAGTGCCAACCCACACCAGCACCCCAGCACCCACCCACACCAAGACCCCAGTGCCTACGCACACCAGCACCCCATCACCCACCCAGGTGAACACTACTTCCTCTTCACTAGCATAACACGTCTGAAGTGTTATGCTATGAGTAGAGGATTTGACAAACAGTTGGTCAGGTGTGCCTTGCTTTCCAGTACTAGTCAGCCACCCAGGTGGTGGCCATTGTGTGTAATCTGGATTTTCAGAAAATCGGAACTTCTTGCTATGGAGAGGGAAAGCTATCCTAGTGCTTATTACTATTGTGCTGATCAAAGCAGCTTGCTGGCAACCAGAACATTGGACATAGTGTATATGATTGCTGACAATCTCACGCATGTCTTTGGCTTTGAACAGAAGGTTCATGTCTAGGTTGAGGTTTTGGTGCTTAGTGAATGCAAGTAGGCACTGCACATCTTGAGCAAATCACAAAAAAGTTGTAGCATATGTTTTGCTGAAGTAGTGAATAGCAGTTCTTGTTTGAATGTCTGCATACAGCCACAGCTGGCTCAGGCATTTGTCCTTGCTCAAACATGCAGATGTCTTAGAAGCATCCCTTTTGAGTGCTAGTCAGCACAGCCATTGTTGTAGTCATCTCAGAAAATGCTGTTTTCACAGGGAATAGGTTTTGCGCAACTCAACCCTTGACATCTCACCCTGCTTTAGGGCATGGACACAGCAAGCTTGGCTGTGACATTCAGTAGACCAGTACTGACTTACAATGACATGATCTGCATGACCCTTTGCTGAGTCCTGATGACTGCAAAACCCATGTTGATTGACTGTTCCATCACTCACCTGGGCTTCTGCACCTGTCCAGGCATCTACTGACACTCCATCACCCACCTGGGCACCAACGGACACTCCTTCACCAACCTGGGCACCAACAGACGCTCCATCACCCACCTGGGCACCAACAGACAATCCTTCACCCACTTGGGCACCGACTGATACACCGTCACCCACTTGGGCGCCTACAGACACTCCTTCACCCACTTGGGCGCCCACAGACACCCCATCACCCACCTGGGCACCAACAGACACCCCATCACCCACCTGGGCGCCAACAGACACCCCATCACCCACCTGGGCACCAACAAATGCCCCGTCACCCACCTGGGCACCAACAGACACCCCATCACCCACTTGGGCGCCAACAGACACCCCTTCACCCACTTGGGCGCCAACAGACACCCCGTCACCCACTTGGGCACCAACAGACACTCCTTTACCCACCTGGGCACCAAAAGACACCCCATCACCCACCTGGGCACCTACCGACACGCCTTCACCCACTTGGGCGCCAACAGACACTCCTTCACCCACCTGGGCACCAACAGACACCCCGTCACCCACTTGGGCACCTACCGACACCCCATCACCCACTTGGGCACCTGATGATACACCATCACCCACTTGGGCACCTACAAACACTCCATCACCCAGTGCCACTCCATCACCAACCTGGACTCCATCTCCTACTCAGGGACCCACCAAGACTCCATCTCCTACTCAGGCACCCACTAAGACTCCATCACCCACATGGACTCCAACACCCACCAAGACTTCATCTCCCACCTGGACTCCATCACCAACTCAGGCACCCACCAAGACTCCAGCACCCACATGGACCCCAGCAGCTACCACCAAACCTACAACAGCACCTACCCACACTCCTGCTGCCACTACTAAGCCTACACCGGCACCTACTCAAACCCCAGCTGCAACCACCAAGCCAACAACAGCACCTACCCAGACCCCACAGGCTACCAAGCACGAGACACCTTCACCCACAACAGGCTGGTGGTGGGGCAAGTCCAATGTTGCAGTTGCCTCAACCAACAGCCCTGCCGCTACTAGCGCTGCCACTACTGCTGACTCACAACAGCAATACAGCTCTGCAGCTGTGCAGCAGAACAGCCCAGCAAGTCAACAGTCACCTGCAGCTGCTGACAGCTCTTATGCTCAACAGTCACCCGCTGACAGCTCTTCTTCTCAGCAGTCCTACAGCTCTGTGCAGCAGTCTTCTTCTCCTGCTCAGTCATCGAGCTCTGAGCTGTCCAGCCCAGCGGCAAACCAGGACTCTGGATCTGGCTCAGGAGCCAGCACCAGCAGTGACTCAGGCAATGGCGCACGCAAGTGATGACATTGTGTCTCTGAACTTGGAGGATTGTGAATTTAGCGGCTGTGCAGCAACAACAGCCATGTAGATAGTCTTGCAGCCATGATGATGTACATAGCTTAGACTTGGTAGCAATTGTCACCTTGTGAATACATTTTGTGTGACAGTTTATCAGATTAGGCCCTGCGACCGTGGTGTAGCTGGCATGACAATAAATTTGTGAGACGTGACTTGACCATTTTTAGTGTTTGCTGACGGAACTGCTTCAAGGATTGCAGCACAAGTGTGATCAGTGAGCTGTTTGACCTTTGAGCACTTTCTGACAGTTAGGTGATCAGTAGTTGAAACGTGACTTTCAATGTCTAAGCCAAAACTTATTTTGGCTTGTCTGCTCTGAGGGCAATGCTGAGGTTGCTTGCCTGTGTAAATAGACAATGCAGACCAACCCTTGCACCTCCCTCATTGCACAAAATGCACTCACTTCAGCAATGGCATTTACACTGGGATTTGATCATGGTCCAAACAGCATACAAATATCATATGCTGGAGTGCTCTCATGCTGGTAGTTCATGCTTCCAGCTGTGGTCTTGACGTGACACTCAACGTACTCTTCAAGTCTGCTGTGCTTCCTGCGTTATGAGCAAAGGCAAGCATGGCAGACTCAAGGCGTGATTTGAACAATGGCGAAAACATGTGCATACAGCATTTGCTCTGAGTGTGTCTAGATGCGCTGTTCCTGCCAATGTCAATCAAGGTTAGATGCAATGGGTGTGCACACACAAGTTGAGTCTGCATTGCTCAAAAGGGCCCAGATGAGACTTGTTCATAAGCTAAAATTACAGGTCAACTGAGTCCCAGCGCTCCCTGAATTATCACCATGAAGTTATGTCATACTTGGCAGACAAATGTGCATAAGGACCTCACCTCGCTCCATTTTTGTCACAAAAGTTGCAAGGTGGCACAGGATTGCTCTGGTTGGACACGATTAATTGCTCCAACACATACCTGACTGGGCTTGCTGAGCCTGTGTAGCACGCACTGTGAATGAAGGGAAAGGAATTGAGTTGACTGGCAACCTGCTGCATGCTGTCATGCTGTAGCTCAGAGACAGGGGGCTTAGATTAAGCTCCTTGGCGTCTGAGACTGGTTCTGGTTTGACAGCTCATCAGAAACCTGCTGTTGATGTCATGTGCTCACAATTACAGACATGTTACAATGCTTTTCTAGCTAACCTATCAGCTGAAGCATAATCTATGCCTCCACACTCTTCTGGTTGCTTGTGTATGCTGAGCCCTAAATTCGCAGGATGTGTGTCAAGACTGTTGCTGCATGCACACAGCCTCTCAATGCTGCCACTAGAGCTGAGCGCTTCTAAGCGTCGCTAAGCTCTGTACAGTATCTTGCCGCCAGTGTTTCAGTGCAGTTTCTCATTTTGACAATGTGGTTGTTGCGTGCTTTGCCTTTTGGCAACTTGGCCGGCTGGCTTAGGGTTGCTTGCCCAGTGTCTGTATCATGAAGCAGGTGTTCTGTGTGTTCTGCGTCTGTCTTCTCAAGCGCTAACAGGACCATGGTGCCAGGTTTCAGCTTGTCTCTGACCGGTGAGGAATGGACACTCTCACTCAGCACAACTATGCAGTTTAATGGCAGGCATACACCAGCAGTGTGATGTGCAGGATCAGGAGGCCCTGCAGCCTACACAGTCTTGGTCCTCTACTTGCCAGTCAGTGTGTGTGCAAGTCAGGCAGAATACAGCATGACAATCTTGCTGTGGTGCAGGAGTCTGTAATGGACCAGTTGTATCCCGGCAAGGTAGCGTGTAAATCACACTGTTGGAGTGTTCCCTTGTAGTGACGGTAGCCAATGCTGCAAGGTTGATGGTCATAATGCTTGGCATGAGCCGTATGGGTGAAAGACACTGCACAGTGTACCTTGCAGCATTGTCTGTGCACTCCTGAGTCTGCTCCAAACCTGACTGTGGCAGTCTCTTGACGCTGCCTTTTGTTCGTACACTGCCTCTCAGGACTGCGTCAAACATGCTATCTTGCCATGTCACCATATTTGCATGTCTTTTGGCAAACTGGAGCGTTCTCCAGATTATAGCAGGTTCCGTAGCAGCATTGGGGAGGATTTGAGTGCGTGCAGGCCTTTAAAGGCCTTGCATTTTTATGTAGGTGCTCAAATCTGATCTTGCCTGAGTCATGGCAGGTCATGTGCGGCCTTGTCCTCATGAAGATTCTGTTGCAAGGGTGTTGGTCTGAGATGTGCTCACAAGCGTGTTGCATTGATCAGTGAGCTGTGTACTGCTTGAACAGTCAAGCTCTGCTTATTGCTGCATCTACTGTGGTCAGGCCTTGTGTAGTGATTGTGTGCCTGCCTGCCACTTTGACACATAAGTGCATCGCAACCACACAGAAGGCACGCAGCAGTAGCAGTAGCAGCAGTAGCAGCAGTAACAGGGCAGTGCAGTGCAGTGCAGTGCAGTGACTTGCCGAAGTGGCTTTGGCTGCACAGGTACCTGCACCGGTGCTGCACTGGTCAGTCCATGGGTTTGAGGATTTTCCTCAAATCAAGTCACCGTCAAGGGATCATCATGTAGACTTTCTGATGGCCCATTGGATGCTCCAGAAAAAGCACAGCTTTTGCAGATTAAACTGCACTTATCAGCAATATACATTTGCTGGATGGCCTGTACATGTGCTAACAATTGACATTGGCCTTCTGAATAGCCTGTGACATTAGAAGGTGTACGCTGTGAGAATGCAATGCAGCGCACACGAGCGAAAACTTTTTGTTGCGAGCGATAGATATTTACACGGCGGAATAGCAGGTCCAGTTGAGTAGCCAGTCCCAGTTGTTTTTGTGTTCCAAACTGTTGCATACACATGAACTTGAATATCAATAGTAGAATCCCCAAAAGCGTAGCCAAAATAGGACTGACTGGCACTAAGTACTATGTAAGATGGATAGGTCAAAGATCTCGTCCAAGAACGTGACTGCTTGGTCAAAGGAAGTGATGGCTGAGTCAGTCGTAATGCGTCTTGACTAAATAGGTGGCCACTGTCAATCTGCAGCGCCATAGTAAAAGCTGTCACGCTATACTAATTGCAGGCGAACTGCTGCAGTGCTTAACAGGCAATGTCTAGCTAATAATGGGACTTATAGTTGCTTGGCTTCTTCGTATGTCTTCTCTCAGGTATGCATAGCTTCGTCACAAGCCTGTGATAATTTTGGCCTGCTATTGCACCCAATTCATTAAGCTTGCATCAGAATTCTGATCAGACTGGGCGCTGCATCAGTCAGCACATTATAGCATGCGCTTGCAGAGCAGAGCTGCATGTCCAGTTTGCGCTGTTCCATTGTGCACTGCAGGGATGCAGGCTTTACAGCAGCCAGGCAGAGTTCACTGAGGCTGCGTTAATGTTGGCTCACACTGCTGCACAGACTGGCTGTAAGTACATTATAAGGCTTGCAGTCAAATAGCTGCATGGCATTACAGAAAGTCACTTGACACAGTTCGGCTCATGATCAGCTCAGTGCTAGCGACTACTGTTACAGCAACCACGTTTGACTTCATGGTTCACGCACTATTGCGCATGCATGCTGCAGTTGGCATGCAATAAGCATTAATACTGCAGTCTGTCTGCCAGCCAGCTGGTCCGACGCCCCAAGAGGTGCAGCTGCGGCAGCACCTTCGCCAGGCTCCTCACGAGAGCATCATCGGACAAGATAAGATGTCGTATTGCCCAGCCTGCCGATGGACTTGCGCTGAGATGTACTCGATCACGTACTCTTTGCTTATTGCGTCTCAAGTGTGCTTTGTCGCCGATGGCTTGCTTGTGGCAGCAACGTGCAGCAGTGGTGGTCACCGTCGCTTTGATGATGACATGTGCCATTCGGTTGGGAGAATCTGCCAGTGCGTTGACGCGCATTGGAACGCTGACACGCTGACGCTCACTCTTTGCTCAATGTGGTGCTCGACTTCTGATCTATTAGGGAAGCTTTCGTTTGGCTGCAGGCACTTACACCGTCCAGTCAGGCGATACTTGCTACAACATCGCGACGCAAAATGGTCTGACGCTGGCTCAATTCCAGTCTCTCAATCCTGGTGTTGACTGCGACTCTCTCCAGATCGGCAGTACCGTCAACTTGTCAGGCAGTCCAAGTTCAACGCCAAGCAGTTCTTCTGAATCATCACCTGCTTCACCTGAGAGCAGCTCGCCATCAGGTATTGCACCATAGACTAATGCTCAGCCTGCCTGTTTGCGGATTGTCTAAGTGTAAAAGCTTAGTATCTGAAGTTCACCTGCTCTTTCAACACAATGTTGTGCCACATGCAACTGTGCGCAGGCTCCTGCATCACTGTGTCTTGCACAAGCAGAGTACATAGTGACTGCAGCTGCCGTCAATGACAGGCCGAGTGTTTCTGTAGGTAGCATAAGCTGCAGTCAAGATGAGTTCAACAGCGCAGTCACAAGCAATGGCTACTCTACTCCCAGCTCTGATCAATACCAATCCTTCAGCAACAATGTTGGGGATGGAGGCTTTTCAACCAAACGTGAACTTGCCATGTTTCTTGCTGAGTGCCTTTATGAGTCAGCGGGGCTGACAACAAAGACAGAAAACAACCCTTCACCAGGCGCTTATGCCAATCCCTCACTGGTGCAGCCCCGTCAAAGCCACTGTTTTGCCTGACGCCTAGAAAGGCCTGAAACAAAAGCTGGCATGTAACTGTAACAGCTAGAAGCAGCTGCTAGGAGGTTGTACTCAAAACACACAGCAAGCACCGCAGCTTGCAGATGCAGGCTGTAGGCTGAGCACACTGCAGTGAGCGCTTTGTGAAAGTGCTGGTGTTGCTTTGACTACTTGCAAGTCTGCTCAGCAGCTGACTGTTTTGTTGTGTGCCTAGCAGCTGACTGATTGTACATCTGCTCAGCAACTGGAAAATTGCACATCTGCTTAGCAGCTGACCGGCTGTCAATCGGCTTTGCAGCTGATGGATTGTCAATCTGCTTTGCAGCTGACTAGGTCTGCTAAGCAGGCAGCTCAACATGATGTCATTGCTCTGAGTCAAGATACAGTCTCAAAGTCTGGCACAGCAACACCAGTTGCAGCTTGCACACTGAATCTGCACCAATTTGTGTCTTCCTGTTGCCTGTGGGTGTCACAATCTGCACTTACGCATTGTCGCTGCAGCCAAAGAGTACTGTAAACTTGGTTTTGACTGGCAGACCGACTTACATTTGTCGCTGTTGTGCAGGACGTGCCAGGTCAAGATTACTACGGTAAGAACTCCTCTGCGCTGCCAGCAGTTTGCGCTACTGTTCTGAGAAATGCAATCCAAAGCAAAAGCCCCTGACAGCTTTGGGCAATCTCTTAGTCAAATCAGCTGCGATGCCGCTTGTCAAAGATTCACACCTGAACAAAACTTGCCTATGCCAAGCCCTATGTGCCTAGCATAATGTTGTGAGCAGAGCTGTAGCAACAGATCATCTGTTTAAGCGTCCTTGATTTTGTGTGCCTGACTGACAGTCATTGCACTGACACGTGCAAGCAGCCATGCAGCTTTGTGCGCACAGCAAACTTGCTTTGACCTTGAGTCAAACAGGGGTCATAGCTGCTGAAGATCAACAAACTAAGTATACAGTTGCATGTAGGTCGTGGCTACATCATGCTGACTGGCTCTGCAAACTACAAGGCAGCTTCAGAGGCGCTGTACAATGATTACAGGCTCCTGAACAACCCAGGACTGGTTGCCAGCAGCGGGGACTATGCATGGCAAACCAGTTTCTGGTGAGCAGCAACTGGGGTGACTCTCAGTCCTGGGTGCAGGCTCTCCTGCTGCTGTTGCTGCTGCCGCCGCGGCTGTCGACGATGCCGCTAATGTTGCTGCTGCAATTGCTGTTACTGCTGTTGTTGTTGCTGTTGGAACTGTTGCTCCTGCAGATGCTGCTGTTGCTGATGCTGCTATTGCTGATGCTGCTGGTATTGTTGCTGCTGCTCCTACTACTGCTGCTGCTGTAACCGCTGCTGCAACACCTGTTCAAATGAGCTGAATGCATGTTAATGTGCTGCCTGGGATGTGTTTCACGCTCGGACATCAAATAAGTACAATTGTTGACCATGCAGGTTTTGGAAGACAAATGTGGGCAGTGTCGCCGCTGTCAAGAATGGCATGTTTGGGGCAGCAACCAAAGCAATAAACGGTCCCCTCGAATGCTCTGGTGGCGACTACACAATTCCAAAGAAGCGCTATGCAATTTATGTCAATGTTCTGCCAGCCCTGAATGTGAATGAAAGCCCCCAGGAAGGTGGATGCTATAATTGAGCCTTGCTTTCAGTCTAAGCAGGAGACCCAATGGCCTATTGGGCAAGATTACAGAGATAGCTAATTGTGTACTGACCTTGTGTCAAATCCATGGATTCACAACAGTACGGCGGCCAACTGTGGGCTTTGCAATTTCTTGTCACAGTGCAGTAAAGGACAGACTTGAGCCAGACACTTGCCTTCTTTAATTTGCCAGTGGAGAGCGGCTAGAGCAGTTGTGTATAAGGGAGCTGTGCTGCAGCTCTAGCGGAGCTGGTGATTGGCAATGAGATTGCTTCGGTGTATTGTATCTGCGAGAGGCTGCACGCTGATCAGGCTGCTTGAGCGGGAGAGCGTTCCTGACCTTGTTGACAGCGAACACTTCAAGCACGAGCTAAATTCAGCCTGCAGCTCGCAAGCATTCACTCACCTGCAGCTGCCGAGCAGGCCCGTAAGCAGAGGCTGCGCTCAGCGACAACGCGACATCAAGTCGAGCCCCAGCAAGTCTGTGCCATGACTAACTCAAACTTGATGCAAGAAGCTGCCTCGGACAAGTTCGCCTGGGCAACGCTCAGCAATCCTGAAAGGTCAATAAGGGACCGTTGTGAAAGCAGTCGAACAGCATTGGGGCATGTGTTGGGTGCTGGTGGTCGTTGGTAAGCGTTCTGCCGGCCTTCCTGCTTGATCACTTGCTGACACCATCAAGACCGTCTAAGACTCAAAACAAAAGTGGCCGACATCCAACCCGTCTTGTATCTGCAGTTGCCATCGTGCACGTGCCACTCACGTCTGGCGCATTGCATCATGATGCGTTGGCGCTGGCGGACCACGAAAAGCTGGCATCCAAGGGCCGATCCAAGGTTGTCAACCCGAAAGCTATCTCTTTGTGGTCCGGCGAGCAATGGCTTAAGGAGGGTGAGTTCTGTAAATTTGGCTTTCGCTCGCATGAACGTTTTCACACCGATTGGCACGCTTGACTATGGCACAACCCTGTCCATTGGCTTCACTATTTCAAGGCTGTTCCTGCTCAGTGCACCAGCAGAGCATTGAGCCAGAAGAGCAAGGCAAAGATACTGCCTGTATACTTTGCTACACATGAAACGCTCTACAGTAGTATGATGCAGAACTGTTGTGTGCCAAAGTTTGACAATTTGTTGCATTTGACCTGTGATGAAGGTAGTTAAGACAGGTCAAATGCTTGCTGATTGCTGCTTTCCCTGGAACTGCATTGCAGAAGCTCATGTGCATTGTGGTGCAGCTGACCAAAGACTGTGATGCTTCAGGTGCACCACCAGCTGTTCCAGTGTCCACGAGAAAGCTCGCAGGTATACAAAGCTTTTGAACATGCATAGCACTTGCATGATGCCACATTCCCTGTTTGCCTTTGAGATTGCTAATATGTAGCATGTGTCTGTCAGTCCCACTGCAGCAGGCTTGTGAGTTAAAACGAAAAAAGGGTCTGCAGCCAGGACAGCTGTCATAGAATGTCTGCAGTCAGATTGCATCAATTTGCGCTTTGTTTGATTTTGTTCAGCTATGTTTGACTTGCAAACTCACAGGCAAGGCCTGCTACACCTCAGCAGCGCAGGCCTTGTGCAAGTCAGTGCTCATGCCTTCTTCCTTTCTGTGCAAGTGCAAGGGGACTGCTATACAAACTGCATATGATTACCCCTGATTGGTATAAACGCACCTCCCAAGCATGCCTGTTTGACTGTGACCGCTAATCTGAGTATTGAACAGATTGCAACTGTGAACATCTCCTTGACTGCCATTCCTATGACTGCTGCTGCAGACGGCTCATGTGTTGGCTGCTTCATTCAGTCATACACTGCGCAAAAAGCAGACTCCATTCATGACTGGCAATGCCAGTTTGGCTGTATCCACGACTGCACCCGTGACTGTTTTCATCATGAGACTGTAAGCAACATGACTGCTGCTGCAGAAGGCTCATGTGTTGGCTCCTTCAGTCAGTCACACACTGCGCAAAAAGGAGACTGTCCTCATGACTGCCAAATTGACTGTACCCATGACTGCCAAGTTGGCGATGTCCATGACTGCATCCATGACTGTTATTGTGACTGTAAATTCCACAATTGCTGCTGCAGAAGGCTCATGTGCGGGCTCCTTCAGCCAGTCATACACTGTGCAGAAGGGAGACACCCTCAGCAAGATTGCAAACAGCTGCAATGTGGCATTGCAAAAGCTGGAAAGCGCCAAAACACAGTTTTCCAACTACAACCTAATTCACCCTGGAGATACTGTCTGCGTGCCTTCATCTTGTTCCCTGTCTGGCAGAAAGCTATTGAGCAGCGGCGGTAAGCATCTGCAAAGTTGCTCATCCGTTTCCCACATATCTTCATTCCATTTCATGCACACATAACGCATGCTAGACAGGCTCAGCAGGCCCAGCTCAGTATGCGTCTTGTATTACAGGCACATATGCGGCTTTAAATAGCGGTAAGCACCTGTAAGGCTTGTCACGTTGCTGCATGTACGCATATGTGCAGCTTGCAAGAACTGTATGAACTTGCAAAGCTTTGCACTGCCGCATATTACAGTTTGCTACAACTGCAAATTGATCCACCCTGAAGACACTGTCTGCGTGCCTTCATTGTGTACTTCGGCTGGCAGAAAGCCGTTGAGTAATGGCGGTACAAATCTGCAATCCGTCTTACATCACTTTTAGCAATGTTGATTGCATAGGGGCGTTTACAAAAGGCTGTGGCAAATGTCACCAAGCTTATTACAGAGCCCAATATACAACTTATAATCTTTTCATCATCAAAAGCATGGAAAACCAAAGGAAAGATGCATTTTTTGTGTGCCCTATTTACTACAGTCACAACTGCAACTAATGTGGGAGTGTTCCATGTCGTCAGCATCTCTACACCGCATGCAGGCATATGTGCAGCTTTCAGCAACAGCATTGCTGATGATGTCAGCATCTTGTCTGGGCATTGGTGCACTGCGACCAACCTCAGTGAAGCAAAGAGATCTGGCACTCGTATCAAAAGTGTCTGCATGTCTGCAGCATGCGTCGCGCTCGTTGCTGCAAATATCTGATCACAGTGGATCAGTGCCATTCTGTGTTGCAGGAATGCAGATTCCAAATGGTGCAGTTGACTTGCCGGTGGCTGCAGAGCAGGGCTCAACTGTCTCGATCCTGCAAGACAGCTTGCACATGAGGAAAGACTTGCAAAACACAAAACAAGTTGTAGCCAAGTCAGCTGAATTCATTGCATTACGTCGTTACATCATGCTATGCAGAAGCCTCATGTTCCGGCTCGTTCAGCCAAAACTACACTGCCAAAACAGGAGACACCCAGACTGGAATTGCAGACGCCTGTGGCACTTCAATCGGACTGATTCAGGAAGCCAATCCACAATCGACAATCCTCAATTTTATTCCGCCTGGAGACAGTATCTGCCTGCCAACATCCTGTAACTTACCTGGCAGGAGGCTCTTGAATCTTGTTGGTGAGTCGTAGCCAGACCTCAGTTGTAAATTATCTATTCATTCGTCAGTCTCAACAATGCTACAGTCACTGTCTGCCTGCCATCATGTAATTTACCCAGAAGGAACCTTTTAAGCAATGGCGGTAAGCATATGCAGAGTTTCCACATTGCTGCACGCAGGCATGTGTGCAACTTGCAAGAGCAACATGCATCTGCTGACGCTGTCTGCCGTCATCCTGTGACTTAGCTGGAAGGAGGCTCCTGAGCAGTGTTGGTAAGTGGCAGCCAACCCACAGTTGACAATCCTCACTTTCCTTCGTTTTGCAAGACACTGCCTGCCTACCAGCATATTGTAATCTACTTGGGAGGAGGCTCTTGAGCAATGACGGTAAGCATGGACCAATCCCTCGCATAGCTGCATGCAGGCATACATGCAACTTTCAAGGGCATTATGCATCTGCTGGCATTGTCTGCCTGCCATTGTACTGTAACTCACCTGGAAGGAGGCTCTTAAACAGTGTTGATTAGTGGCAGCCAAACCACAGTTGACACTCCTCGACTTCATTCCTCCTGGAGACACTGCATGCCTGCTTGCACTGCATGCCGTCATCTTGTAACTTACCTGCAAGGAGGCGTTTGAGCACTGTTGGTAAGTGGCAGCCACCGCACCGTTGACAAGCTTGAATCTCACTACATTGTCTGCCTGCCATTCATCCTGTCACATAGCTCGAATGAGTCTTTTGAGCAGTGTCAGTGAGTAGCACTCAACCCGCAGTTGATGATTCATTTCTGATGATCCTCAACTTCATTCCTCCTGGAGACACTGTATGCCTGCCTGCATCTTGCAACTTACCTGGCAGGAGGCTTTTGAGCCATGACAGTAGGCATCTGCAATGTTTCTCATCTTAATGCAAGCGTGCCCACGTGTAATTTCCATGCCCAGCGTGTAGTGTTGTAGCTTGCCAATGAATGCTAGAACTGAGCTGTTGCAATGGCTTTCAAGCTCATGCAAGCTCACAAGTAAGCATGCAAACACCTAGATGCTTTGCGCTGCTCAATCATGTGTCAAGCTTGCAAAGGCGTTTGCCATGCTGCTGTCAAGCGTTTGAGAGCAGCTTTTAGCGCTTCAAGCTGATGGTCTGCAGTGTTGCTGCCTGCTGTCATTTTTTTTGGCCAAACAATTGCTGATGATGGAGTCTGATCGTGCAGGGGGATATGAGACAAGCAGTGCAGGGGTGATGTTGACTGCAAATCAAGCTGTTCCAAGGCAGGATTCAACAGCCACTCCAGCATATAGTACATATCTCACAGGCTGCCACTCATCAGAGCAAAACTGTTGCTGCATTCTCAGGCAATGTTGTACATGCAGTCAGAGGTACATCACGGTTTGTTGCCATGCAGGGGTGCAAGAACCAAGTGATGCAGTGGATCTTCTGGTTGCAGATCAAGATGCCGCAAAGCATGACTCGCCATCTAATTCAGCGTCTGGAAGACATCTTGCAGGTGTCTAAGCCTTGGAATACATATCCAAACATTTATGCACAACATCAGACCTTTCTGCATGCATCAATTTGCTGCTGAATATGATGCACCTCACTACATGCTGTTGTCATACTTATCATTTTCATGCTTATTAGTGAGCTTTCACAACCCTGCTAGGTGCCGCAAGCAGTGAACTGCCTTTGCATATTCTTGTTCAACGCTGTTGAAAAACAATGCAGAACAGTTGTCAACTCATGATGTTGTGGTATGCAGCGACCTCATGTTCTGGCTTTTTCAGCCAAGCGTACACCATCAAAACAGGAGACACCCTCAGTAAAGTTGCCACCAGCTGCAGTGTATCTATACAGCAGCTGGAAGCAGCCAACACACAGATTGCAAATTTCAACCTGATACACCGAGGAGACACTGTTTGCGTGCCAGCATCCTGTGGTTCATCAGGCAGAAAGCTTCTGCACAGCCTGCGTGGACAGACACTAAGCTTGGGCCAGTCAGACAACAAACCTGCAACAATATCAGAAGCAATTAGAGCATCAGCGAAAGCAGCAGAGACAGCAGACAACACAGACAAAACTGTGAATACTGTGGCTTTAGGCAACTCTCTGGCAAGCACAGCAGCAGCATTATCAGCTTCACAATCTGCACTCACAACTCAAGCTGCTACAGTGCAATCTGGAAGCAAACGAAGTAGATTGTTTGCCCTGAAAGTCACATCACAACGTGAACATAGCAGCAGGCAGCTATCTGCCCACATCCCTCTGGCCAGAGTGCTTGCAGGTGAGACTTGTTATAGTAGTGATGATCATGGGTTGTGCATATGAGCACAGGTACCAGGGGTGTGGTCCAAGATCCGTCTTGCCAGGATGATTTGTACTGAGGATTTCAGTTGCCATGGCTGCGTGCTTTCAGCATTTTGTTACTTTGACATGCTGTGCTTTACATGCATTGCAATGGCGCAAACCCTGCTTTGTCATGCAAGTTGAAACCTGACATCAGAAGGCACATAATGTATTGTTCGGCTGTCAAGCTCATGCCCACAACAATCTCTCTGTGATGAGTTATCATTGCAGCCTCTGATGCATCTGCATGCATCCGCTCCTCCAGCACATGTTCCTTGTCACTGTGATAAGCTGCATTTACATTGGTGAAAAATTCCAACTATTACTGTTATGCAGAAACGACATGCTCTGGTCAGTACCCCCAAGCATACACCATTCGCCAAGGAGACTCCTTGAACAGCATTGCCACAACTTGCAGCATCACTGTACAACAGCTAGAATCTGCCAACAGTCAACTCGGCCCAAACTTTGACCAAATCCAGCCTGACCAAACAGCATGTGTGCCGTCAGCATGCAGCAAAGCCCTTCAAATCCCTTTGAGCCCTGCAATAGCAGCACAGTCAAACTGCTCAGCACAGTTCCCAGCAACCTACACCTTTCAATCTGGTGATTCACTGAACGATGTTGCAACCAAATGCGCTGTGAGCTTGGCTGATTTGGAAAGTGCCAACACTCAGCTGTCCAGCTTTGACCTGATCCAGATCAGCACCCCTATCTGTATCCCAGCGGGATGCCCTGCCCTGCTGGCGGGGTCTAATGCTACAGTCCTAGGCTCACCAACAGCAGTTCATGTCTCCCCGACCCCTTCCTCTCCTTCTTTGCCAGCAGCACCGCAGGCTTCCCTGAGCCCTTCTTCCCCTTCAACAGGTATGTTGACGGCATCACAGGCTTGCCCGAGCCCTTCTTCTCCTTCTTTGCCATGATCAGGTGTCTCAGATGTTGCTGTAGATGCATGCAAGCTTGCCATCATCAGCTGCATTAGCAGCATCTCAGGCTTGCCCAAGCCCTTCTCCACCACTGCTGAACAACAACAACAACAACAACGACGACGACGACAACGACGACGACGACAATAATAGTGATAATAACAATAGTAATAGTAATAATAATAGTAATAATAATAGTAATAATAATAACAATAATAAAATAACAACAATGATAATAACAATAATGACTACACAGTGGAGTAAGCAAGTCGTCCTATACATACATACTTGTCACTATTACTTGTGATGCCGCACAGTGTCATCTGAGTTTCAATAGTTGTGCTGTAGCTGCAAGCTGTGCTGGGCAGTACTCAGGCTCACACACCATCAAATTTGGTGAGGTCTTAGCAAAGATTGCAGCTACATGCAACACAGATCTCTCAGCCCTAGAGCAAGCCAATCCACAGCTTGCAACACCTGATACCATCTCTCCTGGCAGACAACTGGTGCCCCTAGTTTGTGATGCTGCACTGCAGGCGCAAATTGTACAGGGCAGTACTCAGGCTCACACAACATCAAATCTGGTGAGGTCTTAGCAAAGATTGCAGCTACATGCAACACAGATCTCTCAGCCCTAGAGCAAGCCAATCCACAGTTTCCAACACCTGATACCATCTTTCCTGGAGACACAGTCTGTGTGCCAGCAGCATGTATGCCTACCTTGGGACCAAGTGCTCCTTCACAGGGTTCTGGTGTGGTGACCCCAGGGGGTCCTGGCCTGACCCCCACTGCACCCACCCCCAGCCCCAGTCCTAGTCCTGCCCCTTCACCCACTCCAGAATCCACAGCAGGTGCAGCTCTTACTTGCAAGTTTCTGAGCTCATTTTCACAAAGCACCTTCATTCTCAGTGATGCTAAGCACTTGTCAGGCTCATTTTCAGAAAGCAAAGTCATGACCTGATGCGCTGCCGCTTTGCTGGGCTGTTTCCTAGACAGCAATTACATGCTCTATCATCTTTCCACTTGCTGAGCTGTGTTCCAGACAGTAGACACCATCACCATCACCATCAACAACATCGTTGATACCGTTGTTTGTACATATCACTGCTTGATTAACGTTGTTCTTGGTATCAGTTATTTGCCTTTGCTGATGTGCTGGCTCATCGGACATGACAGGCCACATCTGGAGGGGCATTGCAGGCGCTATGAGTGGTGCTGGTATAGCTTCAGGTCTGTGCGCCTGGGGTTACGTCACTTGGCAGCACAGACAACAAAACTAATGTAACTTTGCTTTTGCTGATGTGTAGCCTGACTGCATTGCAGCTCACATCTGGGGAGGCGTTGCGGACGCTATCAGTGGTGCCGGCACAGCTGCAGGTCTGTGTGCATGTGGTTACCTGATTTGGCAAGCACAGACAACAGAAGCAAGCCGCAACTTACAGTATCATCGTTGCTGCTGTTTGCCTTTGCCGATGTGCTGTCTGATTGGACTGCAGGGCACATCTGGGGAGGCATTGCAAGTGCTATCAGTGGTGCTGGTACAGCTGTAGATCTGTGTGCATGGAGTAACCCCGTATTGGAGCACAGACAAGAAAACAAACCTGATTCTGCTTGTGCTGATGTCTGACTGCATTGCAGGTCACGTCTGGGGAGGCATTACGGGCGCTATCAGTGGTGCCGGCACAGCTGTAGGTCCGTGTGCACGGGGTCACCTCACCTGGCAGCACAGACAAGAGTAGCAACCTTACTTTGCCTTTGCTGAAGTACTGTCTCATTGGGTTTCAAGCCACATCTGGGGAGGCATTACAGGCGCTATCAGTGGTGCCGGCACAGCTGTAGGTCTGTGCGCCTGGGGTCACCTCACTTGACAACACAGACAAGAGTTGCAGCCTTACTTTGCCTCTGCTGATGTGCTGCCTGACTGAATTGCAGGGCACATCTGAGGAGGCATTGCCGGCGCTATCAGTAGTGCTAAATCGGCTCTGGGTCTGTGTGGTTGCAGTTACCTTGCATTGCAGTACAAACAAGGGGATTGATCTGACTTTGTCTTGACTGACATTCAATATCACTCAATCGCAGGTCACATTTGGGGAGGCATTGCAGGCGCTATCAGTGGTGCTGGTACAGCTATAGGTCTGTGCGCCTGGGGCTATCTCACCTGGCAGCACAGACGAGAGAAGCAAGCTTTGATGTACAGCATAACAACTCGTATCAGGCCATACCACCTCACAGACACAGTCAACAACCCAGCTGCCAGCCCAGACAGTAGTAATGTAGCCACACTCAGTTTTCAAAGCAGGGCGGGTTCAGCTACCAGTCTGCTCAACACTGGTGACTTCCTTTTGGGTGATTCAGCCGCCACCGCCACGCCAGAGATGAAAGAGGTGGCAAGGGACATAGCAACATGGTGCTTTCTGCGGTGGAGTGGGAAGTTGGGGACCCGTGCGGGGTCAGACAGCCTCGGCAACAGGGCTGGAATCTGGAACAGCAGATTTGAAGATGTGCGCTGCGCTGTGATGCTGCTGGCATTTGCAAGGGTGAATGCAGCACTCAAGGACAAGCACAGCGCGGCTGCAGTGGACAGCCGGCAAGCAGGTACATAAGTTGCTTGTTATTCATATATTTTGGGAACACGTGTTTACTATATCTGTCCAGTAGCTATTGCAGCATTGCTTGCGCATCTACACAAATTCAGCATGACAAGCATGGCAGTACAGGAACATACATGCAAGCAATTGGTGTAAGTCCATACTTGTCAGGGACTAGATGTTTACTATATCTTTATCGTAGATAGTGCAGCATTGCATAGGCATTGACACAAGTTCAGCATGACGAAATGGCACTGGAAGAGCATGCAAGCACCTGCTTAGCAGCCTATAGGTCCGTAAGGCCCCTCAATTCACCGGACTGCTAGTCAATAGAGTTCAACATTGCTTCTGTCCTTCATAACATGCAGAGCTGTGCCTCATGCAAATGGAAACGCAGTTGGATCCTGTGTTGATGAGACTGCATTGCTTTAGTGCTTTGAAGGCTACAGCTTTAAGACATGTGCAGAGCAGTCAATTGCCAGTTGGTTTCAGAGCGCTGGCACTGTCATGAACGCATACACGCTACTTGTCTGATGAAAATCTGCTGATTTCTGCAGCATGCTTGATGGAAGCTTGGAGGACAGGCACACCACAGGACAAGTCTGGCATTGCCAGCGCTATCACACAAGCCCTATACAATGTTACAAAAGATGAAGCGCAAGCCTTGCCCAACAAGGATTTTGCAACAGCCAGCATGTATGAGGGGATGCTTGGATGGGTGGATAGACAAAAGCAGTCGATTCAGCAGCCTTTCGGCAAAAGAGGCTTTACAGCACCAAAATTGGGTTCTCGCAGTTCCGGCAGCTCTGCTTGCGGTCTGTCGCACAGCACAAGTCGCAGGCAGGCTATTTAGGGTGCAATCAAAGTCAAAGCGAAAAAGCGAGATAGACTGCAAGAGCAGGAGAAAGACGAAAAACTCGATGCCATTGGACGTGGCCTCGGATAGACCGTGGCGTCCCTTGAGGTGGACTGCCATTTTGGCAGAAAGGGGTTATAGGACAAAAGCTTGGCTCTGGTAGCTCTGGGTTGTCTCACAGCATAAGTTGTAGGCAGGCTGGTTAGCATGAAAACAAAACAGCGCAGAAGGGCGATCTGGACTGCCGTTTTGGCAGAAAGGGTTCATAGCACAGAGGTGGATTCTGGTTGCTCTGACTTGTCCTGCAGCACAGGTCGCAGGCAGGCTGTTTAGCTTGAAGCCACAAGGTGATGCAGAACAACGATGTGAGTTGCCGTTTTGGCACAAAGGGTTCACAGCACAAAAGGGTGGCTCTGGTGGCTCTGGCTTGTCCCACAGCAAAATTGGCAGGCAGGCTGTTCAGCATAAAGTTACAGCTGAAAAAACTGTGCAGGTGGACAATGTGGTCTATACTGTTTGTTGTACAATAGCGTAATTGCTTATAAGTGTCAACAAGGTCGCAGCTGTGTGTGTGCCAAGTCAGAACAGTTGCAGTGGTCAGAGTTCACATATTGCTGGGCATTGCTGGCGGTGTCTGGGCTTGGGCATGCATGTAAACATGCAGGATGTGCTTCTGGGCAGTGATAGACGTTTGTTGCATTGATTGGTCTTGGACCGCAAGTTGAGCCACGCTTCACTCTGGCACCCACAACATGAGTTGCAGCGAGACTTTGTGGAGAGTCGGTACGCTGATGTATTACACAACGGTGCAGTGTACACATGTCAACTTTTGCCATGCAGGCTGCTGAGCAAACCATTCGCCAGGTCGGCCATTGCAGATTTTGTAACGCTGAAAGCAAAAGAAGCGCAGCAGCTTCGACATGGCATGCATGACACCATCATGGCTGCATAATCCATAATCCGGTTAGACAGCTGTCCAGCACATAGGCAATTTCACGATTGTACAGCTGGGCCCTGACAATCTGAAAGGCACGGCGCATAGTACTTGTTGACGTTCGGCAAGCACGGAAAGTCGCAGCAACCCGGCTTAAGCGAGCTATTCCCTGCCCTGCGCGCTCAAGGCCTGCGGGCGTCGCCTGATCTTGTACACCCAGCAAGCAACCTGATCCTGCTCGGCTTGGCCCTTGTAGCAAACATTTGAGCGGACCCTTTGGGCTTTATTCGCTCTCCAGGTATTTTATTGGCTTTGCTGCGTGTTCCTTTGAGCAGGTCCTGAGCGACTCGTCAAGCCTTGAAGCCTTGAAACTGAAACTCGTTTTGCTCTGTGCAGCAAAGAGAGCAAAGCTAAGGTCCAAATGGCAGGCAAGCTGCCAGGAGGTATAGGCGCAGGCCTGCATTGGGCCTGGGTTCCATTCTGGGGCTTTATCTTTGGCTGTGCCACCATCATCTCACTTTTAGTCATATGGCTAGCTCAAGGCCACCCCAGATACAGAAACAACGAAGCAACAGTAGTGTACATCAGCGATGTTGGAGCAGACAACCATGCTCTGTTCATAGTGCTGGGCACCTTGACAGCTGTCTTCTTCTTTGTGTCCATATTCTTGGACTACAGGCTTCGCCACACAGAGAGGATCCCTGTGCGCGTCAGAAGATATGAGCGAGCCTCAGCAGCTATCTCAGTCATCTTTGCTTTCATATGCGCCGTGGCGTGCATCCTTCTGACCATCTTTGATGCCTTTGCCCACGAGACACTACACTGGACGTTCTCAGGCATCTTCTTCATTGCTCTGCTGATCTCTGGCTTGTTCAACATGATCGAACTTGGAGGTAAAGCTTGTTGACAGCACCCTTACATCACATTCTTTCCTAGCACATTTACAGCACACACAGCTAGCATGAGCCGTCACTTTGAACCAATCCAGGTCCTGTCATGCCTTTTTACAGCAGCTTGTCTTGCACAGTGTATCCGCAAAGCGTCATGTTCTGCAGTGTTTGAAGAGGCATGCAATCAGGAGGTCATCAGTGTCGTGTATTGCTCTGTTGTCTTACATGCTCTGTCTTGGTGATGAATCTGCCATGTCCTGACCCTTTCACACACATCAAGCGCACTACAGCAGCATGCACGCATGGTGCAAAGTGTGGTTTGCCTACGTGCGCTGTGTTAGGTCAGGCGCTAAAAGAACTGCTGCTTTTGATGCAGGATTAGCAAGAGACTACAGAGATGACAAAAAGCTGAAGCTGTCCTTCTATGGCAAGCTTTTTGTAGTCGTGCCAGGCATCATCGCAATCATCATCTTGGGGTCTTTTATGGGGGTTTGCAGCAACAGAACACCTCCCGGCGGCTCGGATTACACCTACTGCAACAACTACGACAGTGCAGCAGCGAGTCTGGAGTGGTTTGTGGCAGCACTATTTTGTGTCTACATCCTGACCATGATCTTTGACATGTATCCGTCAAGGTACACATCAACACACAGACGTGGGGAGACAGCGCCTAGGGAACTGATACAACCCACCCAGGGCGCCATTCAGCCCAAGGTGGGCTTTTTTGGCAAGGGTAGAAAAGCACCACACGCTTCTGTTCTTAAGCCTGTTGCAAATGGGCAACAAGCAAATGGTCTTGCTCCCAATGGAACCATGGCTGCTGGCCCTACACCGCCTGTTGCTGGCAACAACCTGGTGTGAGTTTCAGCCGGAACAAGGCAGTCTGTGCCTCGAAGGCCTGGCTTGTGGCTTGGCCACAACATGGTGTGAGTTTTAGCTGGACCAATGGCAGACGGTGCTTTTGAGGCTTGTTTTTGTGATATATTGTGGCTGTGCAGCATGATGTTTGCATGCTGTAGCAAACAGAGCTGTGCTTAGACTGACTTGATTTGCCCACTTGAAGGCTTGCTCATTTGATAAATCGTGTTGAACAAGTGTTTGTTGATGGACTAGCATGACAGCTAGGCTGTTTGAAAGGTGCAGTGTCCAACGTTGTCACATGTAGTGCTGGAAACGAGCTTTTGTACAGGAAACAAAGCGTGTGATTGGGCAAGGGCTAGTGCTCTGCCTCTGAGTGCAGTGCAGCCTCATTTACTACACGTTTGTTGTGTGCTTGCCGTACCTGTTTGCTGTTGCTCAATATTTGCTGTACTTACTGCTGCTTTTTTACTCATTCCTACATGAAGGCTCTCTACAAATCCATAGCAGCCCAGGCTATCAAGTACACTGTAAGCTCAAGTTGCTCACTTCTGCAGCAGCCTTTGTTTGCGTTTCCTTGCAGATGTTGCGCACAATGCTCAGCGGCTGCAGCTTTGGGAGACTTGGTGACCTCGGTCGACCAAGACGTCTGAATGACATCACAACTCGTGCATGCGGAGGCCTGCTGAGCTGTTCACCTTGCCACATACTCTACTGGCATGACATCCATCACATAAAGCGCTGGCTTGCTGAACAGCATGTTGCTTTGGTAGCAGGTGAAGCCATCTCTGCCAGGACACCTGCTTACAACATGCATACCAGTCTTGACTTTATGTTGTTGAGGGGACTGTTGTTCGCTAGACAGAAAGCTTGCTCCATTTCTTGATACACGCAAGTTGTATCAAGTCTGCACATGATGCAATCTACAAAATCAGTTGCACAAGATCTCGCCCATGGCTTAACCCCCGCGCCACCCCCCCCACAGTTCAGGGCAGGGTATCAAGACCCCAGCACAGCACAGCACTGATGTGCTGAGCGACTGCATCACCATTGACCATCAAGCCGCTTTCGCGGCAGCAAGCAAAGCAAGCTAGTCCTTAGGCAAATTGCACCGCAGGTCGAGGTTTGTAGCGTTGATGCGACAATTTTCAGCAACCACTTCTTTAGCTATGATCAGTGTACAGACTGCCTTTGCCTGATCACCAGCAGCCTGCATGCCTCACCAGCTGCGAGCGTCCTCAAGTACTTGCAGCTTTTGCTGTCAAGGTATGCAGCGCGACCTGGTCGCGTCACAGCGCTGGTCCGCTGTTATTAGTGTCTAACCTAGAGGCAGAAGCTATCAGTGTTTCGTCAGCAGCCATCGTGCCGGCTTTACACTGGAATTCTTTAGCAAACCAAACGCATCAGGCTGCAGTCTCCTCTACACAGAGCGCAATGACACCAGGGCAGCCTCGCACTCGACCAGCGACGACGAGCAAGCGCCTGTGTTGAAGAGGCGCCTGCCCGCTCCCAACAGCGGCAACCCTTTCTTGAAGCGAAGGCGGCAGTCTGAAGTCCTCGATGCAAGCGTGCATAGCGCACAGCCGCAGCCCTGGCCTGCGCCTGACATAGACAAGGCAGCAGATAAAGAATTACAAGGCAGGTTCAACAGAGCTTCGACTGAAGACAGTGGCAATAAGCGGCCTTCCCATGCCTCAAACGGCCGTTCTGCCAAGGTCAGTGTGAGCGCTTGCGGAAATAGTCCATACTGCAAATTGACTTCACAGGGGCCTCTAGTCGAAAGCACATAGCTATGAAAAGTTCAATCTCCCTTGCAAAATCAGCCTGCCAGTATGAAGCAGTGATACGCAAGCATCACATTTCTTGCTTAGTGACTAAGCTCAGGATTGTCTCCTGCAGGGTGCCAGTGCTGATCCTCCAATATCATCAGGTGTCTCAGATCAGGTGTGTCAATACTGAGGTTGTGTTGTACATCTTGCACTCTCTGTACAGCATGGTCTTGCTCAACTGCATTGTCCTTGCAAGCAAAGCTCTTGCAATTCACACCAGGCAATAGTGCATGTTGACTGCTGACAAGTTGGGCTTGAACTTTTGTCCTCAGTCACAAGAGCCTACTGCAGCTGCAGCTACATGGTGTCATGCAACATTTTGCGCCTAGGTTTGCTTTTTCAGGAAGCTGTGTCCCAGCAGGGTGAACAACTGGGTGCTCTGTCTGCAAATCAAAGTACAGAGACTGATACAGTTGAAGCAAGACAGCAGAAAGCACACGACCTGGCTTACAGTGACATCCAGAAGCTGTTAGAAGTTATAGGTCAGGTCAATGCTGCACGCGAAGGCTACAAGGAAGATGCAGATGCAGCTCAAGCAGCTGAAACTAGAGCAAGGACTGCTGAGGCTAATGCACAAGCTGCTGAGATCAGACTGCAAGAGTCCACGCAGCGTGCTGAACAGACAACTACAAAGCTATGGCAAGCAGCTGCCAGCTTGGCTGTCAACAGGGCTGCTCTCAAGGAAGAACAGGACAGCCTAGCGAAGGAGACAAAGGCAGCAAGAGCTGAGAAAGAGCAACTGCAGTGCTTGCAAGAGATGCACAGGGCAGCAGCAGCCATCAAGTCTGAGAGGCACGCTTTGGAACAACATCACGTCAGCATAGCAGAAATGCGGCGTGAGGCTTCCAGTGCTGAGCAGCAGATTGGTGCCAGCTTGCAAGAGATGCACAGGGCAGCAGCAGCCATCAAGTCTGAGAGGCGTGCTTTGGAACAAGAGCAGGTCAGCA
Organism: Trebouxia sp. TZW2008; assembly: GCA_002118135.1. Lineage (NCBI taxonomy): Eukaryota > Viridiplantae > Chlorophyta > Trebouxiophyceae > Trebouxiales > Trebouxiaceae > Trebouxia > Trebouxia sp. TZW2008. The sequence continues at coordinate 24,362 of BDIU01000511.1, forward strand.
TAGCAGAAATGCGGCGTGGAGCTACTAGTGCTGAGCAGCAAGTTCAGGACAGCTTGCTACAGGTGATCACGGCAGTAGCAGCCATCAAGTCTGAGAGGCATTTTCTGGCACAACAGCATGCCAGCATAGCAGAAATGCGGCGTGAGGCGACCAATGCTGAGCAGCAAGTTCAGGACAGCTTGCTACAGATGCGAAAGACAATAGCAGATGCACAATCTGAGAGGCATGCCCTTGAAGAAGAGCGTGTCAGCACAGACAAAGCACTTGATGAGGCCAGGGCTTTCAAGCAGGGGTTCAACAATGTAATGCAAGAGTTGCACAGACGACGCACAGAGGCTGAAGCTACTTGCCAGCTTCTTCAGGCCAGCATGTGCAAGTTTGGAGAGGTCAAAGATGCTTCTGAAGCAACCCTGGAGCGCATGCAACAGCAGCTGGAAGGTACTGCAGAAGACGCAGAGGCAATGCGACACGCTTTGCAGCATGATCTTGATCAATTAGCTGAGAATGGGGCTGCAGCTCAGAATATCTACTCCAAACTTCAGGTCAGTTCACATGCTACAGCGAGTTCTCTTTGTAACGACTGCTTTGGTTCCCAAGAACTTTACCTCATGTCAAATTGTCCTTACTCACTCAGCGGTGTCCTTGCAGTCAGAATGCAGTGATTGGGTACCAGTTGCATTGCCCTTACACTGGGAATATCCTCACATCGAGTGTCTTACAAAAAGAAGTTACTTACTTGCTTGTAGAGGGCATGTGGGGAAAGCATGTGTAGCCCGTGAAATGTCTGCTTTGACCATAGTCTTTGCCATAGTATGCAAGAACGATTGTTTCAGGTCAAAAAACATGACAAGGCTATGTCGCAATCATCTCAACCACTGCGTGTAGATGAGCAGTGACCCCTTTTTGGCATTTGCATTAGTAGCACATTATTGTGTGCTACTGCCAACACAACAGAATGCTACTGCCAACACAACATAATGCTATAAATGCACATGTGACTTGTTTTGCCTTGCTGCATGACTCAAGTACATTACAAATCAGCCCTGATCTGGGGTTATGCTTGTCTGCAAGTCTCATAATGATGTCAACTGCAGGGTCTTGTGGCTGGGGCAAAGCACGCTGTCGATACTGCAAAAGAACTCAGCATTGCCAGTCAAAATGCCAAAGCATTGATGGATTGCATCGGTCAAGGCAGGGATGATGCAGTCCAGGCGCTGCATAGCCAAGGAGAAGAGCTGGACTCCATCACGGCTAATGCACAAGCTGTACTCGACACCTTGCAGGTCGGGCTTTGAGAGTGTCAGAATTTGTTTAAATTTGTTGCGGTTGTTGCATCTTGTCATCGAGAGTAGCCAGTCGTTGCAAACTGTTGAACATGGGTGCCACAATCGCCAATAATAACTTGTTGCAGCCAGTTGTTGCCAAAAGCAAATAGTCTTTTGTGTTGTCATCACGCTGTTGACACCCGGCAATGCAGGCAGCAATTGCCGTCGCGAGGCGTTGAAGCATTGTGAGTTGTGCCTTGCTTCTTGTAGTGACTTGACTATGCACCAATTGTGCAGTGATTTCACTACGCATCAGTTGTGCATTCCTGTCCTCAACATGCCTACCAACCCATTTGATGTTACACCCATGTGTTGCGACTTGCTGTATCACAAGCTCAGCAGGTAGCTTGCTCACATTGGCCACACCCTTTTGTTACACCTTGTCTGTTGAAAGCCATTGCCGGGTGATTATGACCATGCAGGCACTCTGCACTGCGGCTTCTCACCAGCACAAACGCGATGCCCAACAGCTCCAGGACCAACTTGGCCAGGCATCAAGAGCTGTACAGTTCTGCCAAGCCGCCAAAAGAGGCGCCAAGGCTGCTGCTGCCTGCTCACAAAGCTGCGTCCTCAAGTGCTTGATCACTGTTCAGCACCAGCAGCAGCAGCTGCAGGATCGGCAGCAAGACTTGTTGCAAACCCAGCATGTAGACTTGCTGCAATCTCAGCAGCAGCAGCAGCAGCAGCAGAAGTTGCCAGCATGTCAACAGCTGGAGTTGCTGCAAGAGCAGCAGCAACAACACCAGAACCTGCCAGAAAGTCAGCACCTGGAGTTGCTGCAATCTCAGCATCAGCAGCAGCAGTTGGCAGAAGATCAACGGCTGAAGTTGCTGCTGCAGCAGCAGCAGCAGCAGCAGCAGCAGCAGCAGCAGCAGCCATTGTCCACCAAGACAGAGCAAATGCTGAGCTATCTCAAGTCGGAAGTTGGAAGGATGGTACAGATGCAGGTGGCAGCTGGGTTGCAGCAACAGCAGCAGCAGCAGCAGCGGCAGCAGACCCCATCACTGGCTGATGCTATGCCAGCAAATCCAAAAGACTCAGCAAATGCAACACAGCAGACCCAACCACAGGTTGAAGCCATGGCTGCTGCGCCAAATGACTTAGCAGATGCAATGCAGCAGTCACAGTCCTGGCATGCAACTCAACTTGCTGCAGCACAGGGCGTTGAGTGCCTGGAGGGCATTCGCTCAGAGATCAACAGCCACCTAGAGGCGGCACTGTGCAGTGTAAAGGCTGATCTCGCTGCAGCAGCAGAGGCAGCTGTTGCTGCTGCTGCCATTCAGAGCATGTCAGCACCAGAACATGCTACTCAACCACAGGTCAGCTGCCTCTGAATGCGTTGCATGCAGTGCTGATGTGCTGCTGCACACAACCAGTAGTGACCCTATGCATGCGTCCTTGGTACAAACACCTTTACTTTGATGATGCACATGCAATTCGGCTTTTGCATATGAACGGCTGCTACTGTTGCCGATTGGCTGTTCAAGCAATCAGCACAATGACACAACTATGCAGACCTTGATAGGATCACTAGTTGTGTGGAGCAGCTGTCACACTACTGTTCATTGACTGACTCACAGAAAGATGCTTGCATGCTGTTGGGTGAGCAAACGCACCTCACTCACAGCTGCTATGTGTTCCTGATTTGATTACAACTCCCTCAGACAAGCAAGCATTCAAAATAAGTTGAGCAGTGAAGCAGTATTTGCTGACCACGCTCAATGTGCACATTGCAATTTCAATTGAGGCTGCTGTTATGACGCAGCTGCTTCTTCAACTTGCAATCCTCCGTAACAAAGCTGCTTGGCCCTACATTGGGTCTCTAGTAGAGTTTGAATTGTGTCCTGTGGCCTATCTGTGGGTCTCAAAAAAGGATGATAAATGTAACACCAACAGTAGCAGCTTCACAGCACTGCAGCATGTCCGTGTGCACCACACATGCGGTGCTGGCAACCAGGCTTCTTGCAAAAACCCAGTAGTTTGTGCACATCTCGATATCCAACACAAGAACAAAACAAACAATGAAATCAATCAAACAGCCTGAAATGCAACAAACAACCACAAGATCAATCACAGTGACTGTAAATTCAATCAGGTGTGGTCTGTGTGATAGGAGGGAGAGGCCATGCCAGCAACTGTGATGTCAAGTTGGCTGGTCCTTGAGCGCCACCCACAGCTTCCACAGGAGGTGCCAGTGGTATGCAAGCATCTCAGTGGCATGCTGCAGCTGTGCCCAGCTGGGTCCCACCTCAGCATCAAGCTGACAGGCCCAGGGTGCCATGGAACAGTGTCCCCGCCTGAGCTGGAGGCTATGGTTGGCCTCAAACATGACTGGAAGGTGCATTGCTGCCTGCTGTCAACTAGTTGCATGGACAGACCCTGCCTGTGTGCAGCAGAATATGCTCAGTGATAGCAGCATGCATGGCTTGCGTTTATGCCCTTGCCTGGGTGTTTCAGTCCATCTCCAGCAGCAGCTTTGACTGAGGTCTGCCAAGCTTGTATCTGCAGGCAAGCAATCCCTTGTTTTCACCTGCATGGCCTCATGGCATGGCCTTATTTACTTTATTTGGACGCCTGCTAGGACAGCAGAACCTTGGCGCAATGCGCTTCTGAACCAGATACATACGTTGCAAGCATGCCATCGTGAGGTTGCCTTTTGCAGAGTTCTTTATCTGTGTGGTATTTGGTTGTTACTGAGTCTGGATGCTTGCTTGGACAGCAGCTCCTAGACTTCGGCACAATGCTCTTCTGGACCAGATACATGCATTGCAAGGGTGCCATTGTGAGCGTTTTCTGCAGACCCACATCCATGTGCAAGGCAGCAATGGCAAACTTCAGCGGCTGCGGCAGTGGCTTCCAAGGCTGCTGCGACTTCCAATTTGTAAACCAGCAAAAATGCCAGCCGTTGCCAGCAAGTCTCACATTGATTCTTTGGTGGACCGTAATACTGGCTTGCGTCTGAGCAACTCTATGCACTAGCTGCCGATTTCAGCTGTGATTCAAAGATCCTTCTCAGGGCAGAGAATGCACGGAACAGCAAGCTCAGCTGGCAAGCATTATGATTCTTGTTGTTGTTGAGTTGTCTATGGGAAGTGCAAGACATGTACAGATATGTTCAATGCAACTGATGAGTGGCAGAGGGATCACAGCGCCTGATGCACTGAAGTCAGGTTTTTCTTGTGTACAACAGGATGAGTCATATAATGAGCTCTGAGAAGATGTACACAGCCTATACGTTTCACTAGAAATAATGTGCTCAAGCAAGTCTGAAGCATGGAGCCTTGCTACAATCTGTTGTTCTTCCTGGTCCCTACATTTCATTTCGTTAATTTTGATTGCATGCTGAGTTCGTCATGTCTTGGTATAGGTTTCAGTATGCGATTGTGTAGATACCGTTCAAGGCTGCTCTGACGCAGATGAGAGTACAGATTTGACCAGAACCCCTTGCTCAAGTGGGTAGCTTTGGTAGTGAGTTGCTTCGCCAACAGTCCATGAGCTCAGCAATCAAGCGCAGTCAATCGTTGTCTTCAGCTGACAGTCAAGCGCAGCAAAATTGGTCATTGAGACAGCTCAGCAAACATTGTCGCAAAATTCAACCTCTTCAGCTTTTTATGTGTGCTTAAGACGGTTAGTAGAGCCAAGATCTTAGTGCCCTGACTTATGCTTTCACAAACATGGAGTCACAGGAGCAAGTGCCACATGTGTTAAGATGCTGTACCATGTGTGTGGTTCAATAAGAATCAGACTTTCATTAATACTGGAAAATACCACTGCTGCTGTGCAACAAGAGGTGCACTGATCCTGATGCGCACATCTGGTACACACACTCCACTCCTGCTTGAGTTACTGCACCTGCGAGTCGGGAACCGCAATGCCCAAATGCAGAAGATCAAGCTGGATGCGAACTAGGACCACGCTCATTGAGCATTCTTGTGTCAAATTCAGAACTAGCAAAATGTTCTAGTGAATTTGCTACCCTACAAAAGCCCCAGTGCGAAAATGCAAGAGTTGCAATTGCGGCATGACAAACTTGATCACGAAACAAATACAACGACCTCGAGCGCGACAACAAGTGCGTTTATATCTCACTCACTTGCTCTTGAGGCTCTGCTTAGGTCACACGCACTTGCGTCAGCTTCTTCAGCACAACACAGCAGCGCGCAGACTGCTGCAGGTCAGCAAGAGCAGGCGATCCGTCAGTAGCAAGGACCCTTAACCTTTCGCGCCCGTTCGCAGCGGCGCTTACAGCAAACACCTTGTTGGTCTGACTGTTGCTTAATCAGCGCACCTTCGGGTGCCATGGTGTTGCGTCCGAGGAGCTCGGACGCAGTAGCACCCACCAGCGACGCTGCTACCTTTTACCGGCTTGCAGGCGACGGCAACATGGACGCCATCGAGGTACGCAGCTGTCTGGCAGATTGCATTAGACATTGTGCGACCGGACTAGGCTCCAGGCTGCAGCTTTGGCAGCTTGGCTTGCTGTTTGAGCCCCGTGTGATCTTTAATAGAACTTGTGATAGTACGCCAGCGGCAGCAGACTGACGACAATTGCGCAAGTCCCGATTTGAAAGTTGTGCATCACAAGGCCTGCCGACCTTCGGCCTGATTTTCAGCCTCTGAAAACCTCAATCTCAAAGCTTACCTTGTGCGCAACCCTTCAATGTGTATATGCTAGTCTACTGCTGCTACAGGTGCTTGCACAGCGAGTGCGGTGGTCACAGGGTGTTCAGCCTGCAGCCAGCCAGTCAAATGCAAGCCAGATCCCTGCAGATGGCTCACAGTCTGCACCTGTAACCTTTGCAGACCTCCTGGACTTCCGCTGTCCAAAATCTGGGCTAACACCTCTCATGGCAGCAGTGGTCAGGGGCCACTTTGCCATGACTCGCCAGGTATTCCTTGTTGCCAAAGTCTTCAATTGCATTTGAAAGGCTTTCTGTTTGCTTCATCCCTGCCTTTACACGGTCTTTGTCAGAGGCTACAAAGCCTCTCCAAGCCTGCTTATTTGCTTCGTGCCTCCCCTGTATGGTCTTCCCAACATGATTACGAGACCCTCAAAGCCTTTACAAGCCTTCCGTATGTTTGATAACTGGGCCTTGCATGCAGTGACTGTTCATCTCAACAAAACTTAATTCATTCACATGGGCAGACTCCAAGCACCTCGATTTTGAAAGCAATGCAGCAGACAGCCATGCACAGCATGCACCCCTTACCCTGCCCTGAGCACTCCATGATGGCAGAGTTTACTCACTACGCCTTTTGTGGCTTGTCTTGGGCAACAGATTGTCATTCAGACAGTCTCGACTCATTTTGCCTTCTATGGCTGGCAGCTACTTGAGTATGGTGCAGCTGTGGATGCTGTTGACCCTGCAAAAGGCAGAACAGTATTGCACAGTGCATTCAAGAGCAGTGTCATGATGTACCCCCCGGATGTCAAAATTATCAGTTTACTTATCATGCTGTTTCTGGCCTGTCTCACGCAACACATCATGACAACATCGACAGGCATAATTAACAATGGCTGTTGTGGCTTGCAGCTACTTGAATATGGCGCAGCTGTGGATGCTGTTGACCCTGCAAAAGGCAGAACAGCGCTGCACAGGGCAGTCAAGGGCAGTGTCATGATGTACCCTATGGATGTCAAGATCATCACTCTGCTCGTCGACTCGGGAGCAAACCCCTTCTCAGCAGACAAGAAAGGTGAGTTTCAGCTTCAGGCTTATCTGGCGGTCCCAGTAGGCCTGCTTTGTTCCAACTTCAGAAGACATCCCTGCACAGTGGAACACCATTATATGTGCCTCTTGACAGCTTGGACTGCTTGACCGTTTGGACTGCTCATCTGCAAACACAAACTCTTGGGTGACTGGGCAAGAGCTTGAATGCAGTGGGTTTGATACATGCAGTCTATGCAGTTCAGGATGCCCTCAATCATCAGAAGTACACATGTAGCTGACTGCATCCACATTCTTACATACGCATTATTGCATCGAATCCCTCCCTTGCTCAGCTGCCAATAACACATTTGCCTTTGGGCTGTGCACAGGTTGGCCTGCTTTGGATGACTGATGACGCCTGTGCAGGCATTGTTTCATGATTTTGTTGAGTGCCTTCTACAGACTTCTGTTTAACACCAAGAAAGTGATAGTGAGTTCACAGTATGACGTTCTGGGGACAGCTTGACCAGACTTGATGAGGTACTGTGATTTGTCTTGCAGGGTTCACTGCTGTGGACTATCTGTTCATCCGGCGTATGAGCATGAGCACCCACGTGCCAAACAGCTTTGAGCTCATTGTGCGCAGCTTCCTTCAGGGTGCTGTGCACGCTGGGGCTTTTGATGTCAAGCTGTCTAGGTAAACACTCCTATGTCAAAGCTTGACATTCTGTTCATGCTGGGGCTTTTGATGTCAAGCTTTCTGGGCACGCGCTCCTATGTCAAAGCCTGACGTTCTGCCTGGTTGCATTGCATATACAACATCTTTGGTTCATTTTTAGCCTGGTTGCCTGAGTCATTGCCTTTCTGTCTGCTGGTGCGCTTGATGTCAAGCTATCCAGGTATAATGTCCTCAGCAATGGTCAGCATGCTGTTTTGCTTCATTGCTGTGCATGCTGAAGTTTGAAATATCAGGCTGTTCAAATACTTACTCTTAGCTTTTTTGTTCAAACTGTTCATGCACAAGCTCCTCGCTTGTGCGGGAGCACTAAATATCACAATTTGTATCTTGTGCTATTGCAGAGTAATGGGTCTAGCACGGGGCTGGAAGAAGCTGTACTGTGCTCTGGTGCCTTTCTCCAGAGAGGTTGGTGCAGATTCGACAGAGCTGCAGCTGCTGTTTATAGACACTCAGTCCTTCACCTTGGTGGACAGGATATGGGTCACTGGCAGTCAGTCAGAGCCCTTCATGTGCCGGGACAGACTGCAAGTCGAGATGGTGAGCACTCAGTGCAATTCTTGTATGCTGTTGTAGTGTGCAAACTGGGCAACTTCCAATGCAATAGCCTGTACTGTTGCAAGATGAACAGCTTTACAGATCTCAGCCCAGCTGTTCACGCAACGTGGCACATCACTGCAGCGTCATCTTTACAGTTTTGCAGGAGTATCGTTTCAGTATTGCTGCTTGTTCACTTGTCACACGGTCCACTGGGCACAATGCCAGCAAACTGTCAGCAAATTCCGTATTAACTGTGGCAGGCACCCTCAAAGGGGCACTGTCAAGATACGCTTTGGCAAGCACAGTATCATCAATCAAACAAGCTTGTATGGTGGGTGTAGATGGTACGGCGGCAGGAAAGAACCATGGAGGTTTTTCTCACAGATGCTGGCAATGCCAAGATGAAGTTGCAGCTCAGGGCTTTATCTGACTCCCCAGCAGACTCCAACAAACTCACCAAGATGATTGAGCTTGCCACGATCGATCCAGGTACAGCCATCAGTGCACTTCAATGTAGAATGTTGCTGTGTGCTTGCACTCGGGGACAAGGCAGTTGGTTTTCTTGCTCTGAGCTTCACGTGCAGCTCTGTTGCTGGCCTTGCAAGTGAGGGCTTTGTCTGACTCCCCAGCAGACCCCACCAAAATCCCCAAACTGACTGAGCTCAGCATCTGCTCATTCTTGCCATGTGTTGCACCACCATTCGTACTCATGGTTGTGCCCGCGGCTGATGCAGCAGAGCTTCCAGCTAGAACGCGATCCGGTCTATTCTTCAGAGCCTCATTTGTGCCCACTCAGACAACCCCATGTGCTGATTTGTGCAGCAGACACTGCTAACTGCACCACTACTTTGCTGCGAGCAAAGTTGATATGTATGCCTGCAGCTGATGCCGCAGAGCTTCCAGCCAGAAGGCGAGCCGGCCTATCCTTCAGAGCGTCAGTCGTCCCCAGTCAGCCAGTCTCAGGAGCTCCCAACCTGAATCGTAGCAGCGCTTCTTCTGTGGAGCGCTCAGCAGACAGCCCCCGGGACATGCACATGCACAGCGGAAGGGCATTGGACCTGCACAGATTTAGCATGCCTGCTCAGAGGAGAGCTTCATCTAGATCCAGGTATGCAACAATGGTCACAGCCTGGTAGCTTGTGCTGCGCCTTGTTGTTCAGCGTCAAGGCTTGCAAAGCAGGCAAGCGCAGCAACTGCACAGACAGTGATGACGCTGCAAAGTTTGCCTGTCACACATCTAGGTTGCACCCTTACAATACCTCACTGAATCGCTTTACTCTTGGCACAGCATGAATTTTGATGTTCTGAGGATCCTCGCTTTTTCTTTTCTTGTTTCATACATACTCTCCTCATGTGTGTCTGCCTTGCCTTATAGGAGTCGACCAAGAGGGTCTAGGGGCTCCAGCAACAACCTGGAAGGGCAGATGGAAGCAGCCCTGGCGGGAGTTGCAGAAGCCCCAGCTGGCGTTGGCGAAGCCCTGGCAGCAGCTAGGGAAGACCACAGGAACAGCAGCAGACGTCACCTTGTTTTGCGTTCAGACTCAGCCAGAATGAGTGCTTTGGAAGCGCTGCCAGAAGTGGTCTGAGGCTGACTTTGCAATTCAGCTTTAAGGCAGCTGCTAAAGAATCTGACATGGTCAGCAGCAGACAGCACCTCGTTCTGCATTGATTCTGCCAGAAACAGTGCTTCGAAGGCACTGTCAGAAGATGTCTGAGGCTGAAAGTGATTTTTGGCTTTCATGTTTGCCCGTATCACTGCTTTGGCAGCATTGCCAGAAGTTGTGTGAAGCTGAATTTGCTTCAGCTTTCAGGCAGCTTCTGTCAGAGGAGCACAGAGGAACAGCAGCAGACGACACCTTGTTCTGTGTTCTGACTCGGCAAAAAGAAACGCTATGGAAGCGTTGCCAGAAGTGATCTGAGGCTTCACCTCAGCTCGTGACATCTCGCTCTGCAATTTAATGCTGCCCAAATTACTGTTTTGGAAGCATTGCAGAATTGGTGTGAAGCTGAGCTCCAGCCTCAGCTTTCAGGCAGCTTATGAGATTGACAATAATGGTCTGTGTCTTTGTATATTAGTGTTCAGTCTTAGCGGGCAAAGCGCAGCAGCAGCAACAGCAGCAGCAGCAGCAGCAGCAGCAGCAGGTCCTGCAGTTGGTACTCAATCAGTCACACTTTGTACAGCTTACTGGCAGCTCAATCATTTACGTAATTGCCGTGTCAGTCCTTGGTATCCATTATTTGTGGTTATGTCTTATGTAGATCTCGGTGGGGTGACATTATGATATTATGGTAAGTACATGCCAGAGTTGTTGGCAGCAACAGCGTTACAGGAGTCTCACTTTCCATGGTTATCAGCAGTAACCTTGACTGGGAAGACAATATGCCGAACGACCCTAGTGTGGTTCATGTACTGATAAGTGCTGCTTGGCGATTTCGATCTATATTTTGTGCGAAGTCGTGCGGCATATGCCAGCAACATTTGTTTGCCTGGCTGCCCACTTACCATTGCACAGAGGCCTTGCATCAGAACCTGCATGGGAAGGTGCAGATGGCAGAATCTAGAGCGTGACATCAGCTATGTGCGATCCGACATCATCTAGCATGTTTTCAAGTTTTCAGCCCTGTTGCAAAGGGAGCTGCAGGGATGACTACAATCTTTTGTAATTTTCAGGCAATTGTGTCTGCCGGAGTGCCTTCCGCCATCGCGACTGCGCATGCGTATCTTCATGAATCACCAATCGAGATGCAGACAAGCTGAGCGTGCACTGAAGGCTTGCTTTTGCCCCTACACGCAGCATTTTTTCGGAAGCGGAACTTGGCGTCGCGGCATATAGTTGCAGGTGAGCGGGTACTGCATTGTCGGCAAGCTTCGATCACTGCAGTCATTCAAGGTGGCATCGCAAGCGTTGAACACAGACCGATCAAACGGCAACCGCTGGTTTGCGAAGTGCTGCAGGAACAAGATGATGCGCATCATGTTGCGCGCTCTGGCGGTGATGCTTGTTGTGAGCGTGGCCGTGGACGGTGCGTCAGCAAGAAGCCTACTACAAGGATGCAGCGGTATTGACGTTACTGCAGCGCCTTATGGAGCGGATCCCACCGGCAATGCCAACAGTGCTCCAGCTTTCAATGCTGCCATCGCCGCTGCAACAGGTCAAACGAAGTGTCACTGGACTGCAACCAGAAGAATCCGCTTGGCTTTTAAAATTAGCATGCCTGCGGTTACGACAATTGGTTGCCGCTGCTGCAGGAAGAACTGTCTGCGTCCCTCCTGGAACTTATGCGGTCACTGAAGACGTCAACATCAACAACAACGGCGTCCGCCTCAATGCACCGTCTGGTGCCACGATCCTCTTCAAGAACAACCTGCAGCTGTTCATTCGCGGCAACGCGAACTCCGTCTCGAACATCAACGTCGACTGCGCAGGCACAGCCTTTTCTGGCTTTGTCATTTTGGGGGCCAGCAACAGCATCACAGGCAGTTCGGTGAGCATTTGAGGGTGTTTCCCATCTGACTGCAAGACTGCAGCCTCTGCTTACAGCTGCAGATCACTTCAGATGCCCGCCCACTTCCTGCAAGACCAGCTTGCAGCAGACTCTTTGCACTCCTCCTCTGGAGACAGTCTTGAAGCACATTTGCATTCAAACTGACTCTAACCTGAGTGTGACTCATCTGTGACTAATATCGAGCGTTGCCTGCATGCAGGCTTCCAACTGTGGTGTCCATGGCTTTGCCTTTGATGGTCAAGGCTCTAATTGCGCTGGTAACCGTATTTCAGGGAGCACGGTATATTTCCACAATCAAGGATCCTTGCCTGCCCCTCCTCCCCAAGCCCCTGTCCTCTCCGTCCCACATCCCCAAGCTTTCCCCCTCCTCTGCCCAAACCACCCCCCCCCCCTTTCCCCTCTCCCCCCTCTCTATTTTCTGCTTTTTGCTGTGCACCACCTCTCCCCCACCTTTCCCCCTCCTCTTAACACCCTCCCTCCCACCCACCCCTTAGGTTTTCCACCCTTTCGCCCCTTTCTGCTTCCCCCTTTTTGCACCCCTCTCTCGATCCTCTGCCCCCCTCCTCCATCTGTGGGGAAATCTGATACATCACCTGGCTCGTCTTCAATTGATATGAGGATGTTCTCCTTGGCAAGCAGTGTAGTCATGATAAAGAGAAATTAAATTTTGACTGCGATATTGCTGTAGGCCACCAACAATGGTCAGATTGGCTTCTCCCAGAATCACTGCAATGGTAACCTGATATCAGGCAACACAGCCACCTCTAATGGATTTGAAGGCATCACAGCAGACAACCAGTCTAATGGTGCTCAGGTATGGAAGCTACACAACGTTCTCACAATCTTTCAGCATTACATGCTGTTTGATGGGATTGTATGGCTTGGGTATCTAGGTGCACACAGAAGCTAAGTTAGTTGCCGGCATAAATGACATTTTCAGCTAGACAACATTTCCACACTCTTCAGCATTACATGCTATCAAGGGAATTGCATGCCTTGGCTAGCTAGATGCACACAGAAGCAATTACAATGAGCTCCCTTTGTAACGTTAACGGCTGCTTTGGTTGCCAAGAAAGATGTCCTTATTGTGATGAATCCTTAGTCAGAGGTGCCAATGCAGTCAGAATGCAGTGATTGATAACCAATTGTATTGTCCTTACACTGAAAATGTCCTTAGATCCAAGTGTGCTGAGTCACTTCACACGTCTTCTGATGGGGTCGAATGCCTTTGGCTAGCTAGAGGCACACAGCAGCAATTAGGTACCTGCAAACAATCCTGTTTGCAGCTGCTCACAACCGACCTATTCAAGGCAGGGCATGCTCTGCATTACACAGCGTGACTTAACACTCTTCAGGCCAGATCTTTTTCACAACTGCATGCACCCCTGCCAGGTACTGCATTGTCGGCCCTGTTAAGCCCTGTCAACTGGATAATATATTTCAATCACACTCTTCATAATCTTTACTGATTTGTTCACTTGACACTGTAACTTGAGCTTGACACAGCAGGCCTAGGGCTTGGCTGCAATCAGGCCACATTTGGTTTCCACATGCACAACATCTTCTTCTTCTTTTTTGTGCAGCATCACATCTGTGCATGACATCAGAACGTGCAAGCATTGCATGGCGTAACTATGACTCATCCCAGGCTGTACACTGATTTGCATCAAAATTGTAATTTGACTCATGTGGTATCACATCAAGTTGTACATTGACTTCCATCAGCTTTGTGGTGACACAGATCACAGGGAACACTTTGACAGGCAACAGTGCCAAAGGTGGTGTTGGCAGTATTGGTACTGACTCCAGTAATGGTAAGCACTCTGTGTTCAGCTTTTTCTCCCTTCAGCTGCTTCAAGTTTGAGGATACATGCTGTATTTCCCGCAGCCTTAGCACAAGAAGTTGCCTTGTTTACTAAGTTAGTTTGGCCTAAAGCTGTCAAATTGTCGTAAAGGCCTTGCTTGCTTGCCATTGTGTTCAGCAGGCAATGAATGTAGTCGCAAAATCGTTTCTGCCTTCTTCAATGTGGCCTGTAGTTTGCTTTTTGTGAACTGAACTTGGTGCCTGTCAAATACCATATCCGCATGCAAAAGTGAGCAGGCATCAACATCTTCACTTCTCTGCAGGGGCAGTCTTGTGTTGCTGGTTGTTACTGCTGCTATTGTGTCTGCTGTCTTGATGGGTGCACAGTGACAATGATAGATAGACGGACTCAAATGCTGGTTGAGGGATTGCTCATGTGTGTTGGCCAGTCAGCCGTTATCACTAATGTGCTATCTGGTGACTGTGCTCGATGCACCTGATTTCACGTCAAAATTTTCTGTTGTGCTAATACAGGTGTCAATGTCAACAACAACTTGATCCAAAACACTGGAGGTGACAGACCAGGCCTGAAGACGCAGAACAACCTAGGGAGCTCTAATGGTCTGGCAGTCATCAACAACAGATTCCTGAACAACGGAGGGGTGGCAGTTTGGCTGTTTTGCAACAATGGGAGATGTGCCACTGGTGCCTTGGTGGCAGGCAATACCCTCTCAGGGAATGCTGCAACAGGCAACTTTTGCGGTGGTCAGGTGTTGGTTGACAACCCCAGGCAAGTTGCTGTCGTTTGTGCATGATGGATTCCGGATTATCGACTGGACTGCTTCCATTCACGGAAGCTCCTGTTGAGACGCCTAGTGGTGTAGGCTTTTCTTTCAGTTTCTAAGTGTTTTGCTGTTGGTTCTGAAGCTTACTGGGTTTACTTAGTTGACGATCTGGAAGCAGATTCCAAAATCTGCATTGACGAGCAAGCTTTGGGAAATCAGGAGGCTTGGGAAGCTGGGAAGCTTACTGGGTTTGCATGCTTGGCAGACAGGTCTCTGCACGTGTACAGCGTACTTGTGATCACATGACAGGTCTCAGCTTGAATTGATCACACCATTTTGATCAAAGTAGCCATCAATTGAATTGAGTTCTGATACGGGGAATTGCACTGAGTTTTGCAGCCTTGCTGACTTTGCAGTACAAACGGGACTTGATACCCTGTGACACCATGCACACTATGAAGGGTTCAATGATGTTTAGAAACAGCTTAAGCGTACACAGGAACATTCTGTGTATGCGCATGTGGCTTCCTTGCTATAACTTTTGTATACACATATACATTATACATAGGTGTAGTACAGAACCCAAGACATAGAAGCCCTTTGTTGCAATTGAAGTATGGTCACAGTGCTGTCATTCAAGTCGATCATGAAGTCATCAGCCATTCTCTACATCTAGAGACTCTGAATGGCGTTAATATACATTGCAGGCCTAGCGGGTCAATACTGATAATAAGTGGTATATAGCAGCCACTTCATACAGTTGAAAGAGTTGATGACTTGAGTTTAAAGAACAGCATCATGATGTAATGAGCATTGATCAATGTACTAGTGATTGATGTAGAATGGGTTGTTTAAGTAAGTCTCAATGAGGCACACACCAGCGTGCAAGCTTTTCTAAATCACGTGCTCTAAATGGGACTGATGCCAACCAGAATATCAGCAATGCCCTCTTTTGCTGTTCAGACCTCTGAATTCAAAGAATTATGAGCCAAAAGCTGCAATGGTGACAATACTTGCTGAGCAAATTTGCGTTTGCCAACGAGTGAAAATTCCTGTATGGTGCAAAATAATAATAACAGTCACTGGGGGGACCTGCATTTGCAAACCCAGACAATTGCATATTTCCCTACACAGGAGAGCTGGCAATCAGTGGATGAAAGCCAAACAAGTAACTGTTATGCCTTACTCAACACAGCATTGAGCTTGCATAAATAATCTCACTTATGATGCGCAAAAGAAGCCTTCGTGGCAAGACAGGACTTGGGCTAGATACACCCGGCACTTGTGCTGAAAAGTGCAAGCCAGTGATGAGTGTTATGACCTCATTCTGAGCAAGTTGTCTTCAGGCCTCTGCTTCTTTCGCCTGACAAAATGCCAAGAACTGTCTGCACACCTCTCAAGAATCTCTGCAGCGCTGAGGGCAGGCTTGCTTGATCCTGGCTGCTCATTGAGTAGCTGCAAGGCACGCAAACACATCGTTTTCAATCATTGCATGCTGCTTTGATAATGCTGGTTTGCTTGTTTATGCTCTTTGTAGTTGGTAGTGATGAGACAGCAAAATACAAGTGAGCGACTAATAGGCGTTCCCAAACTTTGCAAGAGATGTCATTTGTTTTAGCGATGCAAAAGAGAAAAGTTTCAACTCCCTTCTTGGTGTTAGGGAAACAAAGACTGCAGTGCACAACATGCCTTGAGCAGTTGTATCAAATGTTCCGGCCCTTTCTGCAGCTCCTGTTGCATTGCTAGCTGTTGCTCTGGACTGGATTTCTGCAACGCTTCAGTGACTGATGCACTGTTGATGTGGCTGACTTTGCCTTTCCTAGACAAATGGGTCAGGGCGACTTTGCAGCCCAGGCTATTGAGCTTGTCAGCTCTGGCTTGCAGACTACGCTTCATCTTGGAGCTGAGCTTGTCTGCACGCCTTGCAGCTTGAAGGGCTGCTGTCTCCTCTGCATGAAGGTAAATGGCTCTGAAATTGTAGTGACAAAACACACAGCAAGATTTTTGCATTGCAACACGAATGCTGAGCTCATGTGACTCAAGTCTTGACCTGCCAGGCTGTACTTTTCCTGACGACTAATCACAAACAACAGAGGCCTGAAGTGATGAGAGCTGACCAGACGACGGGCCTTGTCATAACAGCTTGCATAACAGCTGCACGCTGCTCAAGAGCTTTGCTGATGATGCTGAGCGGCAGTCAGTGTGAGGAGCAATGGGCTGCACATGCTGATTGCTTGTCTGCACGTTTTGCATCACATGCTGCGCTATGATAACATGGCAGTGGGCACTGCACATGCTACCCTAGGCTGGTCTTGACGCAAGCCAAATAAATTATGCAACTGCTGGAAGGGTGATCACTGCCATTGTTGCTTACCATCTAGAACACCTGTGTATTGCGTTTCCAAGCTGCCATGCTCGAGCTGCAAGCATTCTGCACACAGCCTATGCCGCAAGTCCTTAACTCGCACCTCCTGTGTGTCATCTTTCAGCTTCTTGGCAATCGTCACTCTGTTGTCAAAGACTGCCTCTTTTCGCCTGTCAAGGCACGTCTGGTGAAAATGCCTTTGACAGTGCTTTGCGCCTTCAATCTGCCTTGCAACTGTACCAGCTTTCCCTGACTGAAGCAGCTGCTGCAAGAGAGGATCGGAAGACGCTATAGCTGGAGATATCAGCTGCTGATTGTCACCCGCTGTCAGGCGTCTGTAGACTGGCGCACTCATGCACGTTACAAGCCTTTCTGCATTGCCTGGCTGGTTACAGACATAGCAGGTGAATCCTGGCAGGCACAATGCGTCTTGTCCATCTGTGCTACTGACGCATGGTTGTTCCTGTGCTGCCTGAAGGATTGAGGCAAGCAAAGCTGACTGTACTGTTGAATTGGGGTCGGCCAGCTCCTCCTGGGCGTCCATAAGCTGCACAGTCGATGCAGTGGCACTTCCGAACGGGAGGTCGCGTGCACGAACAATTGACGGACACAACGCAGCAATGCCCAGCTGTACCAAAACAGGCAGAGATCACAGGCCTACAGGACTACAGTTGGCACTGAAATGACGGAAACACGAAATACACTGAATTTGCACGTGCTGCCTTGCAGACACCAACTGAATGTATGACCTTTGCGCGCTGTTGCGGACGCTTCAGTTCATTCTGCCTTCCTATTTCTGCTGCATGCAGTCTAGGAAATGTAAATGCTCGTTCAAAGTGTCTAACATGGAGCCACAATGTTCTGCGCATGTTGTGCAGCGTGAACAGTTTGCTCACTACAGCAGTGCGCTGATTTATTGATGGCACAAAGTCTGTCTCAATTCAAGCCACGTCATGTTGTAGTCGCTGCGGCCGCATGCAAGCCTGCATGCTCTGATCTCAAGCTAAATCACTAGTCAGCGGGAGTTGTCGCCAATGGGTACCCCTGCAGAGCGTTCGCGTATTTGGCAGCCGTCTCAGTGAGCGCGCGCTGGTTGGCTTGGGTCGGACACCTGCTGGTCGAAGTGGTTGCTCAAGAGCTTCTTTGACTGTGGACTTGTCAGCAAGCACACGGCGGTGAGCTTGGGGTCGCCGAGCGCTGATGTGCTGTGGCTCAACAACACAGCCCTCTCCCGTTCAAGCGGTCAAGCACCTTAACAGAAACAGATGCCCAAGGCTACCAGCAAGCTACTGACCTCTGACCTGATTGCACAGCATGGCAGATGCACCAACTTCTGGTCAACAGGAATCAAGCCTCAGACGCAGGCGCAAGCAAGGAGTCCTCAATGATGAGGCCTGGAACATGGAAGATGAGTTAGCAGAGTACGTCAGAAACGCTCGCATGTATCAAACAGCCTGCATACAACATGAGTACCAAGGCACCATTGCACATGCTAGATGCAGTTGCAATAGCCATAAGCTCATGCTGTGCCCTCATCCAAGCACATGACAGATGCAGTTGCCAGGAGAGCCACAACATCATGCTATGCACTCAGCAATGCGCATGATGACTGCAGTTGCCGCAGCCAAAAGGTCTTGCTGTGGTGTTGCCGTGCTCAGGAACCAGGACGCATGACCTCAAACACAGTCTGCATTGGCATGTGCAACAAGGCACCAACAGACGTTTACAGTTTGCACCTCACACAGCCATGGTCATGCTGAGCACAGGGATGAGGCGCTAGCGCAGATGAGCGTAGTAGCCACAAGGTCATGCTGTGCACAGGGAGACTGCTCAGTTCGCAGGCAGCGACAAGATATCTGCGCAAACTAGTTTTTGCCTTCAGTGTGGTCACATCAGCATGCTGTGTACAGGGATGAGGAGGCACTTGCAGACATGGGTGCCTTCAACCGGGAGTACGAGAATGACAACTCGTGGGAGCAGCTGCAGGAAGATGAGTATGGTCATCTTCGTCCTCTGGTGAGTGCTTTTGCATGGCATGCCTTTGAGCTGCAGAAGCTTTGCTTTGAGGAGCAAGAGCCAGCCTGATCAAAACCCAGAGGCTTGATCACTTCCCTCAATGGTCGTCTTGCAAACTTCAGTCACCACATATATCAGCCTCAATCTCTTTATCTAACAATCATTGGATGTCAGCTCGACCCTCCTTTCTGCATTGTCAAGCAAGTATTATTTCAACTGATGATTGTCTTGGATGAAGGCATTGTGCCTTGCATACGTACAGCAACTTGTCATTGTCAGGGCACTTGATGTAAGGACATTCTCAGTCTTAAGGACAACGCCATTGGTAACCAAATCACTGCATTTTGACTGCAGTGGCACCTCTGGGTTCTGAGAAAGGACACTTTGACATAAGGACAAATTTCTTGGGAACCAAAGCAGTGATCACAAAGAGAAGTCACTGTAGTTTCACGAAAAAGCATTGCACTAGGGAGATGGCTGCTGCAGGATGTGCGAGAGGAGCAAAGAGCAAAACGAAAGCGACTGCTAAGTGCTGCAGCCAGTGCACGCATCCGACGAGGGATGATCAGGTATCTCACGGTATGACAGCAGGGCATTGTATAGACTGCACACATTGCACAGGCTGTATTCACCAATCCAACATGCTTCGGTGACTGTCTCCCTGTTCACAACACATGACTTGCTTGAGTATGCCTGCAGCACTTGACCACCCCCAGATACGCCTGCAGGACTTGACCACCCCAGGTTGATGACGACACCACAGATCTTATGCATGTGCTTGAGTCTTGACCTCCATGCACATAAGGCATAAGCTGTTGGATTCTGCTCACAGCATCAACAAATTCAAGCATCAGTGAAGACATCAAGCTCCTTGTGAAGACCAAAGTTGCACGCTGAAGCTTGCAGCTCAATACATATGTGTGCCAGTATCTGAGCATCATGAAGTAGGTTAGCATTGATTGATTTTGACACTGTCATTGCCCAAAACTTATCTCTATTTCGCTTTGATACACAAAGCTTCATTGGTAGCGCTCCTGTGTAGGTACTGCTGGACATGAGTCGTGCCGCCTCCATGACAGATATGCGGCCCAACAGAGGAGCTATGATGATCTCGATCTTGCAGCTGTTTGTGCGGGAGTTCTTTGATCAGAACCCGCTTTCCCACCTGAGTATCATGCTGTTGCGCAATGGCCGGGCAGAACGGCTGACAGAGCTATCAGGCAGCCCTGTAAGATTGCTTTTGATGCAGTTCCATGATACCTTCTGCCTTTGGAATGCTGAGTTCCTACATGCAGTGTCATTATGACTTGATGAAATGCATCCATGGGGAAGGCGAGCACTCAATTGGTGATCTAACAACGGGCAAGAGCCAAAACAATGCCTTGCAGTTGCATGCACGCAGCTACAAAGTGTAAATACAATGCACCAAAAGCAGTCTTGACGATATTTGCAGGAGGCGCACATCTCCAAGCTGAAAGAGGGCATGGATGCAGGAGGTGACGTCTCTCTGCAGAATGGACTGGATCTAGCTGTGACCTCCCTAAAGTCAGTGCCACCTTACGGTCACAGAGAGGTGTGCAGATCCTTTACAGTCTTGCATCAATCTGCAGAAGCATCATCATCATTTGATGATGATGAGATAATGACAAAAACTGTGACTGCCTGATCTTGCCTGCATTGTTGATATGTAAAACAATCATGCCAATACCAATGTCTTCCACTGCCTGGCAAACAATGACATCCTATAGCACAATACTGGCTTGTTGTGCAGATCATGAGTACATTACCTCAGCACAATTAACAAATGGTGCTTGCATGGTGTTGAGCATGTTGCGTCTGATTTGTTGTGCTATGCTTCAATAGGCCTCTGCAAGGTGCCATGCACATTCAAAGCAATACAATATTGCATGGCAGAGTCTTGAACCAATGTTTGCAGCAGCAGTGGACACACTTTTTTATACCTGCACACACTATCATACAATGAAGGACATCAATAGGAATACATCCTTTTTGCGCAGGTACTGATCCTGTTTGCTGGGCTGTCCACCTGTGATCCTGGCAATGTGCTGGACAGCATTAAGGTGGCCAAGCAGCAGCGTGTCAGAGTGTCCGTCATTGGGCTAGCAGCTGAAGTCCACATCTGCAGAGTCATCACTGATGTAAGTATGCAGCTTATCATCCTCTTGCTTTTGCCCATTGCAACAAACTCCTGCGTAAACTCGTCCTAACAACAGGGATTAATCGCTTTGCAAGTATGCTTACTACAAAGTGTTTCCGGCATACTAGCCCCATACATGCATGCATGGTTACATGCAGATCTACCCTGCAATCCACTGGGTACTTATCTGGTTCCGCTTTGCATGGCATGCATGCACTAAGACAAGTCTAGTCTCATGACAGCTGCAATGCAGGGATCCCTGCAAGAATGCCAGGACACTTGGTCTCTTGTGTGTTGCAGTTGCCCTTGGACTTTGACTTGTCTTGTAAGCACATGCCATGCATTGTTGCACACTGCAGCATTGATAGACTGCAGTCAAGTGACAGTCTGACAGGCGAGCTGCTGCAACTGTGCTTTCTGCCTGCTTGTAGCTTGCGTGAGCCAGGTCTCTAGCGTGTGCAGGCTGCAGGTTTGCTCTTGTGAGTGTCCACATTGTTTGCAAGAGCCAGTTTTCCTTGTATGTGTGCAGGACACAGGGGGCACGTACAGTGTAGGCATGAGTGACAAGCATGTGGAGGAGTGTGTGGTGGATCACGCTCCCCCACCACCCACCCGGGCCTCTGGGGCTGGAGCCTCCCTGGTGGGTCCCTGCTCTAACATGCATGCATGTGACTCTCATCCATCAATGAGCATGGGACGCTTTGCCAAATCATCTCCCACTTGACTCACTATTGCATCATTACTGTGTGCTGTTGTCACAGGTCAGGATGGGCTTCCCTCAAAGAGCAGCAGATGGGCCCACAGCTGTGGCATTTGTAGGGCCCGAGTGCCTGCTGCAGAGTGGCGGCTTCACATGCCCTCGCTGCAAAGCTAGGGTCATAGATCTGCCCAGTACTTGCCACGTGTGCGGCCTGACACTGGTTTCATCTTCCCAGCTGGCCAGATCCTATCATCATCTTTTTCCTGTTAAGCCTTTTGTTGAGGTGCCAAGCAATGAGGTCTCTGACAGAGCTTTGGTGAGAAGTCTTCAAGTCTTATTTGCTGCTGTCTTTTGCTGTACAGTTCAGAAGGCTGTCTACCTGTTATTGTAAGGGCTGGCAAACTTGCAAAATAAAGGATCAAGCTTGTATGGGCACTTGAGTCATCTGCACATGATGCTGCAAGTGCAGGCTGCATAGCTTTCTGACAGGCTGTAGGTTATTGCATGTCGACAGGCAAGCGCTTACCCTACCATTTCTTTACGCTGAATATGAAATTGCCTTGGTCACTGCAGGACACAGCAAACAAGGCCACATCAGCTTTGCCAGAGCGTGAAGGTGTCTACTGCCACGGTTGCTTCACAGATTTGTCTGCAAGCCAGAAAGAAGATCAAGAATCAGGCGTTGTTTTGCAATGTTCTGAATGCAAACACTTATTCTGTTTTGACTGTGATGTTTATGTTCATGAGAGCTTGCATAATTGCCCAGGCTGTGAGTCACTCCCTGAGAGACATCGTCATGAGGACGAGAATGGCGATGCCATGTTATTAAAATGACAAGTTGCACATCCAGCATGCTCGCTGTCATCACATTGTGAAACATAAAGCGGGAGCCACAAATTCAGACTGACTTTACGGGTGTACATGCATTCGGTTGTTTGGATAACGTTCACTGATAACTCAGCACCGCACACCTCAGGTACAAATATTGCATTGGCCGTTGAACATTTTGCAAAGCTACAGCAACCATATCCTCTTGCACAATACAAACAATGCTGAAATGACTACGCTATCGTTGGCTTCAATGGCTCAAAGCTGCCAAAAGGAATTTGCATCCAGTCATCAGCATCTGCACCAATGATGCATGGGGATATATCACTGCCAGGACACCTCTTTTCCTGGACACATACACAAACGCAGCTCACACCACACATAACTGACAAGCCACTCTATCATGGGAAACTCCTTTGCAACAAAACACTATACATGTTGCTCAATCTCATGTGAACAGCATCCCAGTCAGATGCAAGACAGATGCAACATTGTCACAATTCAAATAAGCCTTCAACAGCCACTAAGCATTGTGCTGTCACAAAGAGGCAAATGCTAAATCATCCAAGGCACCAAGCATCATGCAGTCACAAAATGGCACACCTGGAATCTCTCATTCTTTGCAATGGACCAAACGGCTGCCATGGACTCATAGCACCCAGGGAAGCTGGGGCGGTCAACCCTGACAGTGAAAGAGGATACAGTGCCAATATGCTCCAGCAGGTTGTACTTGTATGCAGCCATTGGGCGGCGGCGATTGGCTAATGTGCGAGGGCCATGGCCGCTGAACCACTCAAGCCAGATCAGGTCAGGAGGCAGGCGCTCTATGCGTGTCCTGCACCCATTGCATCAGCATATACAGTCATTGTGTTTACAGTGCCTATACACTCCAGCAGAATGCAATTGTAGACATCCATTGGGCGGCGGTTGTTGGCCAATGCGCGAGAGCCGTGGCCACTGAATCATTCAAGCTAAATCAGGTTGGGCGGCAGGCACTCTATGCGTGTTCTGCAAAGATGCTGTCAGTCTTAGTAGGGTGTGGCCGGTGTAAGCAAGCTGACAACAGAGTCCACTTGCTTCAGTCAGTGCATGCAGTGATTCCTTCTGTGTTTTGCTTGCACAGTGAGGCTTGAGATCAGACACAAGGTTCTTTGACCGGCAAAATGTCAGAGAAGAGACCAGATGCGCCACATAGCATGCCATGCTCAGCATCATGGAAAAGTGAGTGATGTGCATGCCAAGTGCTCGCATTGTCTTGCTGGCGATCATGCCAGCACAATGCAGACAAACACATGGTCCTGACATTGACCTGCTCCATGTGAAACTCATCAAAGGTCAAAGTCACTGAGGCCTCACCGCATGTATCTGGCAAACACTTTGAGGTCCTCAGACTTCAGTAGGATGCCGTTCATGCCGTAGGAAATGCGCAGGCCCATCCATTGTGTGGTTGGCAAGCTTGGCATGGCATTCAGCTTGGCCACAATGTAGGGCAGTAACCTCATGGTGTGTGGACACATTCTGCATGCATTGGGAGCTGTGATACACCGCTGATTGCATGTACTTGTCAAACAGTTTGACGTCTGCAGACTTGAGCAGGCTGCCAATCATGCCGCAGGAGATGCGCAGGCCCAGCCATTGGGTGGTGGGCAAGCTTGGCATGGGATTCAGCAATGTAAGGCAGCAACGGCATGGTGTGTGGACACATTCTGCATGCACTGACAGCTTTTACAGGCCAAAGCACCAGCTAGGCAGCTACCTCCCAATTTGTAGACACGTTCTGCATGCACTACAGAATGTGACAGACCACAGTGAGTGGCATCAGGATCCGATAGGGCAGCGATCTCATGGTGTTTGGACACAATATGCATGCAGTGACAGCTGTTACAGGCCAAAGCAAGCAGCAAGGCAGCAAGCGCATGGTGTGTGGACACATTCTGCATGCACTGCAAAATGTGACAGACTACAAAAATATCAACTGGGCAGCAACCTCAGGTGTGTGGATATATTCTGCATGCACTGACAGCTGTTACATGCCAAAGCAAGCAGCAAGGCAGCAAGCGCATGGCGTGTGGACACACTCTGCATGCACTGCAAAGTGTAAAAGACTACAAAAATAGCATCTTGGATCAACTGGGCAGCAACCTCATGGTGTGTGGACACATTCTGCATGCACTGACAGCTGTTGCGGTTCACAGCAAAGCAGCAGCTCGTGAGCAGGAAGGGTCATGTGCTGCAGATACTTGCAGGCTGAGCGTCGTGTTGTTGGGAAAAGGTAAGTTGAATGAGAAGAAACAGCAGACATGTCCTGGCAACATTGCTTAAATAATATAGTAAGTGTTTACACTTTCCAGCAAATGTGCTAGGTGTGTCTGGCCCGAGTCCTTTACCGCCAGGCCGGGTTGTTCTGAGCTTCACAATAAGGACGGTTGATGTTCACCATGCAAAAGTCAGACAAAACAATGTCGTTCCATATCTTCACATTGCTTGCAGCTTTGACTGATATTAGTCGAGAGGCGGTGATGCTCTGCAAGCTGAATCCAGCAGTCTGCTTGCATTGCTAGCTTGACAGTACTGGTTGCGTGTCTGTGTGGTGATTGACTGTCATGCAAGGACAGAAGCGTAAGTGAGGCACCTGAAGTCATCTTCCATGAACAGGTAGTGATGGGCCATCGGCTGTGCCGTTTCCATCAGCTCAATCAAGTCACATGTCTGCTTTCTGACCTCCCTGCACATGCAGCATGCAAGCTTGATGGCAGGCTGCATTGAACATTCACTGTTGCCATGCCATTTTACTGCACATGCTGTGTAAGATGCTGCAATCTGCTGGTCTTCTCAAGCTACACAATCATAGCGCACAGTGCAGCTGTGCACCTACAAGTACCTGAGATATCAGAGAAACACTTAACAAGCTGATGCAAGCTGTTTCCATGTGCTGATTTTGCGCTTGCTGGTCACAACCCTACTGATGGAAAGCGTTGGGATTGTATGCGCAAGATAGACAGGCATGCAGGTGATTCTCAGGACACATTTATGCAGCACGTCCTTTCAACTGCCTGATCTATCATACTACCCAGCACACAACAAGATCTGCAGCTGAAGTGACCGTACTGCACGGCTTGCAGCAGTAGTGCAGCTCAACTAGCAACACTGCATGGCATGCGCAGGTCAAACCTGCCTGGGATGTTGTTTGGGTTGTTGTGATCATCAGGCTCAGGCTTGTCTGGTGAAGCAGGGTCTTCCACTGTTCCAGGGTTATCCAGGAATTGCACATACTGCACAGCTTTTTGGGCAAACACGTCATTGTCGTCATGTGCACCCTGCTGAATGCGGATTTGAAGTGTAGAATACACCCTGTGCTGACCGGGCTTATTGTTCATGACAATGATTCTGACTTTGTCAAAGAATGGGTCTTTGGGATCTATGGGCAGCTCTGACAACAGGTGCTGAAGAGTTGGTGTGAGGTAGTCTGTGTCGTTGTGACGGGGGACTGTGGGAATCCCAATTGCAAGCCATACTGGTGGTTTCGACATTTCTGCATAAGTACGGTAATGTCAAGCATGAGGCAATGCGCAACATGTGTGCAACAGAGTACTGTCCAATGAAGCAGCACAGGGCAAGGTGTGGGGGCGCCAAAGGCTTCAAGTGATAGCATTGGGTCTGTCAACCACTACCTTCTTGATCAGCAGCAAACTGCTTCAAGTCTATTCTAGTTGGAGATGGATTTGTCTGAACTGCGCCAGAATGCGCTAGACTTGCTTTGGCTGCTTGCAGCTTGGTGGCAGTAGCCTGCGTTCACAAACCCTATCCTGGCAAGTCGTCAAAAAAGACAAAGAACTGTATGCTCAGCATATTGCATATAGTGAGCAGGAGTGGAAGCATGTTGCACAGCAGGTCTAAATCTGTTGTCTGCAATCACCTGCAGGTCTTTGTTCAGCTGTGAGATGTCAAGAGTGGATGCTTTGAGCGCTCCCTGCCACTGACTGCATAACATGCACGCTTTCAGCCTGTTGCTACGACATATGCATGCCACAAAAGCCTGCCCGTCAGAATCAGACGCACATGTCTCTTGAAGCATCAGGCAAGGACCGTCTGGACAACAGCCACACCAAGATCAACACAGCATTGCAGCTCAAGCTGAACACCAGCCAAAAGCTGTAACGCTGTCTCTTGCTTTCATCCAAGCTACTCCGAGACACCACACGATAGCTTCGGCTGGACATACTCTGGCTGCGTCAGACTACAACAGGCGCAGCACATACAATCTGAGAGCATTCCTGCTTGCCTGGTTGCGCTGCATTGGCTGCATTGAGCTCGAACATGATCAGGCGTCAAAGTCTGAGTGCTTTGCGTTGGGACTCTAAAATTGCAACATATGCTTGCCGCTTTGCGCAGAGCCATCTTCCCAAGCGCTACTTGACTGTCACAGTTGCGAGAATTGACTCGACTGCGAGCTGGAGTACGGCATTGACGTGACAAACAATCGCCCGGTCGTTTAAGGCGGTTTGCACTGATCAAGATCTAGCCTGCGCAAAACGCACCCTCCGGCATAGGCGCTTGTCAGCGTTAGGACAAATGCTTGCTCGGACCTGACGGCAGCGCTGCTGACATGCCGCGAGAAATCATCACTTTGCAAGTTGGCCAGTGTGGCAACCAGATCGGATCAGAGTTTTGGAAAAAGGCAGGCCATTCACAAGCTGTCGAAGTCATCCCCGTCAGCTGGTCAACGTCGCTTTTAATGCAACTGTTTTGCTGTTGCAGCTATGCAAAGAGCATGGAATCAACAAAGATGGACTCCTAGAAGACTTTGCCACACAGGTACTAAGTCAGCTGTGACTTGCCGAGCACAGAAACAGACATACGCAATGTCAACAGCTCATCTTGGTGCGCAGGGAGGCGACAGAAAGGATGTGTTCTTCTATCAAGCTGACGATGAACGATTCATCCCCAGGGCGCTTCTGTTGGATTTGGAACCAAGGCAAGTGTGCTACTCAATTTCATGTGCGGCACAGCAAAGCTTTGATGTGCACATTGTGATCATGTCCTACACGCATAGGACACGCTGTATCAAAGTTTGCATCAACCTACCAATGTTGAAGCATCAATCACCAATCGCCAAGCTCATGTGCACAGGGTCATTAATGGCATTCAAAATTCTGACATCAAGAATCTGTTCAACCCCGAGAACATCTTCATGTCAGATCATGGTGGTGGCGCTGGCAACAACTGGGCCAGCGGGTATCATCAAGGAGAGAGCGTACAAGAGGACATTCTAGACATGATAGGTGAGCGTTTTGAGCTGAAGGGCTCGCAATATGCAGCATAAAGACCGAGCCAACATGATTCAGCATCTGAGCATCATCAGAAGCAGACGTGCTACTCGAAAGCATTGGCGTTTGACATGCTTGCAGCCCATACTCCACTAGCTCACCTCACTTGTCCCCAGCGCTTGCAACTACTTCCTGTCTTGTTGCGGCAAATTGAGGCCAGGCCTCGCCTTGTGTTGCCATGTTTACATATCCTGCCAGCAAGCACAAAACCCATGTGTTTGTGCAGACAGAGAAGCTGGTTACAGTGATAGTCTTGAAGGCTTTGTGTTATGCCATAGCATAGCAGGAGGGACAGGCTCTGGCATGGGATCTTACATGCTTGAAGCCCTCAATGACCGCTTTCCCAAAAAGCTTGTGCAGACATACAGGCGAGCAACTTGATGTCCTACTGCTTTGATATCTGCAGCGTAGCAACACATTCCACTATCTCAACTATGCACCAGCTCATATGCAATTCATGCCATGATCTGCATGCGCCTGATTTGATGGCACATTCGTTGCATGTCAGAGCTGCAATGCGTGCAGTAGTTGTGACATGCACATCACTCAGGCAACACAGACAAGCTGAGGCAAAAGCTGCTTTGCTTGAGATTGTAAAACAAAGATCTCCAGATTCTCACATTGCCATAACGGCACAATTGCTCAATTTCAGCTTGCTCACCTCCTTGTTTTGCAGTGTGTTCCCCAACCAGAATGAGACCAGCGATGTGGTTGTTCAACCTTACAACTCGCTGCTGACTCTCAAGCGCCTCACGCTCAACGCTGATGCTGTTGTTGTGCTGGACAACACAGCGCTGAACCGGATTGCAGTTGAAAGGCTGCATGTTGCACAGCCGTCGTTTAGTGAAACCAACTCCCTGGTCTCCACTGTCATGGCTGCCTCTACAGCTACATTGAGATATCCAGGTGAAATCAAAGCAATGTTCCATCCAATTTTGTCATGCTCATCCTGCCAACAGTACTATTGGAACCCAAGTGACATTCCATCAAGACATCTGTGCTGCTTGCCTGCTGCACGTGCTGTCTCATTGATTTATGCCAATACTGGCCAACACATGCACCACACCAACAGCAAGTATGCCTTGCTCACCTTGTCAAGGGGCAACATTGGCAGATGCAGAATAATGCGCTGTGCATGTCCAGCAGCATCAAAGCGCTGGCACAATCTCAAATTATGCTTGAGTTTAGCACACATGGGCCATACCATGTCATTGTGACATGCTTGCCATGTCATCATGACATGCTTCCCTAGGCTTTGGCAGCAGTTGGTCACATATGCTTGTGGTGACAAGTCTTGGCAGACACTCAAAAGGCATGCATGCATGCTTGCAGGATACATGAACAATGACCTGGTTGGCTTAGTGGCGTCTCTCATTCCCACTCCAAGGTGCCACTTCCTCATGACTGGCTACACACCTTTGACTGTGGAGAGGGAAAGAGAAGCAGCAGTCATGAGCACAGTGCGCAAAACAACAGGTATGACTTGATTGGTCCTGGTGTTTGCATGCATCATGTGGGCTATTATTCACAGCAGCTGAAGTGTCAAGTGCTCATCAGAAAGCTACCTGACTATCAAGGCAACAAAATACACAGAATAAGGGAGCCTGAAGGCACGTGTGTCTGATACAGGGCTGTCAGCAGCCTGCTGTCTTGCCTTTGTCTGGTGATGGCAGACTTCGTGGCAAGCAAATTTGGCTGACAAATGCAAGCTGCAAAATGCTGACCTGAGATGCTGCTGTGCAGTGCTGGATGTCATGCGGAGACTGCTACAGCCCAAGAACATCATGGTGTCAGCACATGCCCGCACAAAGGAGTACGACAAATCAAAATACATCTCCATCCTGAACATCATCCAGGTCTGCTGCATGTGTTCCTGTAAACTGTTTGCTTTGGCATCACAACAAACAACCTCCCCTGAATATTGCAATCACTGACAATCTCTCACGCATACAAGCGTGCAGCACTGAGTGCCCAGCAGCTTCACCTAATGCAAAGTTGATGATGTGTCTATCATAACCCTGCCAAGTCTGCTGTTCATACCTGCAAGGAAGAGATTGAACAGGTTTTGACTGGTGCGTTCCTCATGAGAGCATATAGACTACTGTCCAACACGTCCATATACGGTGTCAATTGTGCAGGGTGAGGTTGACCCAACTCAGGTGCACAAGAGTTTGCAGCGCATCAGAGAACGCAAGCTGGCCAACTTCATTGAATGGGGACCTGCCAGCATACAGGTATGTGAGATTCTAAAATGACAATGCTTTGCTTGCTCTGCATCCCTCCCAGGCATTGACGTTGTGCTCACAATACCTTTGCATACAGCTATTGCACATCGCAGTGCATTGCTCTGCATGCCTGGCATACTTGCATTTGGGCTCTGTAAACTGTGTACACTATAGCAGTGCTAGCTGCTGTAGCACGCATGCCAAAATGACAAGTGTAAAACAAGACATTGCCTGTATGGCAGGTAGCCTTGTCCAAGAAGTCCCCATATGCGCAATCAGCGCACAGGGTGAGCGGCTTGATGCTGGCCAACCACACCAGCATCCGCCACTTGTTCAACCACTGCCTGAGCCAGTATGACAAGCTGATGAAGCGCAAGGCTTTCCTAGACAACTACAAGGTACCCAAACCAGGCAATATGCTGCCCATGCAAAAGCGCCATTGCTTTGCTTGCTATTGAAGCACTTAAGCCAGTATGACAAGCTGGTGAAGTGCTAGGCTTTCCTGGACCATTGCGAGGTTTTTAAAACATGCAATATGCTACACATTCAAAAGCACCATTGGTTTGCTTGCTGTTGAACCACTGTCTAAGCCAGTGTGACAAGCTGATGAAGCAAAAGGTTTTCCTAGACAGCTACAAGGTGCCTCAACCCTTTGATGTGTTACACATCCAAATGCGTCATTTGCTTGCTGGCTTGCTCCTCAACCACTGCCTGGCCTGTGTGACAAGCTCATGAAGCGTAAGGCTTTTCTAGACAGGTACAAGGTATCTGCAGCAAGTGCCTCAAGAAAACAGACTCTGTATGCTCACTGCTTGGCCTCATGCAGCACAGCCATGTTGTCTATGGATGGCCATTCCGCAATGCTAACCTTCAATCAGAGGACATGCTAACCTTCAATCAAAGGATAAAGCGCCACAGACTGTCTGTGCATGCCCTGATCAAACAAAAGCATGTCTATGCAATCAGGCATCAAAATGGGAGTTTCTGCTGCCAGGCAGCCCACAGCTGCCGCTCTACAAGCAGCTACATGTAAGAAACGACCTGAGAGTGGCGACAGAATTCAACTCAGATCTCAATGCTGGGTCAAATGTTCTGTGATGTGATGCTGTGGCTTTTGAATTGCAGGAGTACCCCATGTTCCACACCAGTGACGGCAGGAAAGTCATCGAGAACTTGGATGAGTTTGATGATGCGCGCGAGGTGGTCTCAGGACTTGCCGCAGAATACCAAGCCTGTGAAAGGCCAGACTATGTAAGTCAGGGCTTAAATTTGATGTTCGTCCCTGCATGATTGCTCTCTCCTTCAGATCTGCATGTCGCTCGTCAAGCTACTTGGACCACCCCTGGAAAAGGCCAGACTACGCGAGGCAGCTCTGGCTTTGATGTTGATTGCTGCATAACAACTCTCTCTTCCTGGTCTGCCTGCAGCTTGTCAAGGGACATGGACAGTTCTTGCAGAGCTGACCTTTACAGTTTTGTCTGCGCTGCCCTCTGCTTCTTAACTCTCCCCGCCAACGAAGCAAGCCAATGCATATCTAGATTATTCTTGAACATGCACATTGTATCAAAAATAGATGCACTGGCTGCAGATTGAGAGGGCCAGTGGGAGTGGCTCAGCACCTTTCACCTCAGCCGCCACAGACACAAGGATAGCTGCTCACTGAGTTTGATCTGCTGCAAGTTTTGGCAGTGTGAGCTCAATACACCGCAGATGCATGTGCAACCCCGTTGCTACATGCCATCTTTTATTTACAGCCTTTCAGATCTAGATGCCATGGGTTGGAAATGGTGTTGACTTCTATACACATGTGATCGCGCCCTGAGCACATGAACACTGCTGCTGAATATCTGTGCAGTTGGTCGTCTGGTCGCTGATTCAGTCTCCAACCTATTGTGTTGTCTGATGCTCAAGCGTCATGTTTGTCTCAGCTTGGGCGCAACTTGCTGCTGTTGTGCAGACGCTGCATATCAGTTATATTTTCACGCAAAGTATGCTGGGGCAAAATTGTCTGTACATGTGGCTGTTGATAGTCATAGATATACAGCATTGCTGCCTGGCGCACATGGCAGCACACAATGTTGATTGCCTGCCGCCATCATCAAGAGTAGTTAGCGATGGCTCGTTTGTCCTTCACCTCGTACGGGTCCTGCAAAGCATGTACTTCTGTCAGAGGCTTGCCACAGGTTTCTGAATTGCGGCTGGAATGTAGCTAGTTTGGTGATGGTTGGCACACACAGACCTATGACCAACACAAGTTCAAGTGTGCAGCATTGGACAGCGTTGCTTGACACGCATTACATTTGCAACCTTGTTTGGCTTACCTTGATTACCAAAGTTGTGCACCTGGCTCTCAAGCAGCAATCAGCGCTTACAGAGCCAAGCTTGGCAGACCTGAAAACACATTGAGCTCAGAGTCAATTCCCACTTGCAATGCACAGGCAAAAGCATGCCAGTTGATTGGTAGAGCATGCTAAAAGGCAAGATGTAGCTCAGTGACTGTGCCAAGGCCTTACCCATAGCCTGCAATTCCCATTACCAGAATGTCTACATCCAACTTGCTGGCAGCAGCAAGAATGCCATCTGCAATGGGCTCCCCACCTTTTGTGCCAGACAGGAAGCAAGAGCCTTCCACCTGTGGCGCAACCGACGCAGCAGTGAGATGCAATTTTTGTGGTGCATGGCTGGACACTATGATATAACAAATCACAACAAAAGGGATCGAAAGTTGCACAATTCATGCTGCCTTATGTACAAGGTGTCGTACCTTGGCAGCACTCATGGCCTCTTTGTAAGGCTGCAACCCAGCGTTGTCATAGTCACCTCCTTCTGTGGTGATCCACACCACATGCAGCTTGTCACCAGGTTTCATGATCCTGTACAGCACACCTCAAATTTGCACAGGTGAGCTTACTTGAGTCATGCAAAGAAAGGCTTGCATCTGCTTAACTCAAGACTTGCACAGCTTGTGACCTGCACAAGGTGCACTATTCCAGTTGAGCCCGTACTAACTTGCAGGCAAATTTGGGCTTCATACACGGAATGCTGACGTGTTGCTCTGCCCACTCATCTCTATTGACGTTGGTGAGCAAGAACACCCAAAGCAAATATTGCAAGCACTGGCAATGTGCAGAGACTGTTCTGCAAATTTTAAAAAGGTCCACAAGCAGATAAAAGAAGCTGTTGCTGAATGCTGGGTCACCTACTGGTAAAGCAGCGCTGCAAATGCAGCTTTGGCACAGTGAGAGTCGTCCGTTGAGAACATCCATGTCACATTGGCCTGAAGCGCATAGCTTGTTGACTTCACGATGCACACATCGCTGTTGCCCGACCGTAATGTGAAGTCACTAACAGTCCCAAGCATGTCCCTATAACACAGCATGACCAAAGATGGAAGATGTTGAGTGGTGTTGCACCTGTGATGAATGAATGCACATGATGACTCACACATGTTCACCCTTGCGGCCAAATGACCCAACCACTAGGATGTCTATCTGAAGCTCCTCAGTCAGCTCGATCAGAGCAGCACAGGTACTTTGCCCTTGAGCTTTCTCCTTCTTGTACCAGACAGCATCAAGCTGCAAACAAAGAAATGCTTCTCAGACAATTGTGCTTGAGCCTCTTCTGTGCTGGCAAACAAATTTTACCTTCTGATCGTGACATTTGAGCTGGTATTCGTGCTCCAGGTGCTCTGGAGTGAGTGTGTCCGGCAGCCAGGGCTTGTTGGGGTCAGACACGTGCAAAATGTATATTTTGTCACGTCTGTCGGGGTGCAGAAGTCTGCCGCCCAACGAGAGAGCCTTTTCAGAAACTTTTGAGCCGTCTATGGCTACGCCCACTTTCAACTTTCTCTTTGTGAAGTCCTTGGGCAAGAAAATTGCACTGACGCTGGCCGCCATTCGAAACACTGAAGCTGACTAGGCGCTGAAGGGGACCAGGCTTCTGTCAAGTCGAAACTCTGTGCAAGTTTTGAGTCACGCCGCTTGACGATTACACTTCTTTCAACAGGCTTGCCCGAGTCGTCTCTTCATGTTCAACGCTGTCCGTCAGCGCGCTCCGTCAACTTCTGTTCAAGCTTCACAATTGTGGCCACAGAGACTGACAATTGTACGGCTTTGACCAACGCACATTGGCAGCATTGACCCCGCAGTCTGACAACTGAGACAGCGCTGATAGTCCTCGTCGTCAGGCTGTCAACGTCGCCTCGACTTGCTGAATTGCTTGCTTCACGCGGGAAACGGCACCTGCCGATCTTAAACGGGCTCAGGCAACGAGCGGATGTTTGGCGTAAGCCGTCAGCTGGCACATGCAGCAGCCTCTGAACCTTGCTGAGCGTGTGCGAATGCTCAACGCTGCGCCAAGCTCGACCCACTGCTCGATCAGTCAGCAGTTGGTTGCAACGTGCCACTTGCACCCTCGTATTTTCAAGCCTTCACACAGGGGATCCTTGCACCTCAGCAGCGCCCGCTCTGCTAGGCAAGCAGTATTAGCAGCAGCAGCAGTCCAGCATCGCGGCAAGAGTGCTGGCTTGCCCAAAGTAGACTGGACACGCTATCACCTACAAGTCCTCTTTGTTGACAAGTGAGCGGCTGACCTAGCTGAAGCAGATCATGTCATGTCCACGCCCTTACTGTTGTGCGCTCCTGACATGTCTTGATGTTGCAGCACAGACACAGTGCGGGCACGAGTGGCAGCAGGCTTGTTTGAACGCATAGCAGAATGGAATGGATTTGGCAGAGCTCTGTACCCTTGGTCTTGTGGCCTCAATGCTGCAAAGTCCAAACCAGCTGACTTATCTACAACTGCATCTCTTTTCAGCCAAGCCAGCTTTCTTGGCATCAGGGCAAAGCTATTTGCTGCCCCTCCAGAGCAGCTGACCCTCCAGGATTTGGACAGGTATCAGCACCTGCTCACAATTGCCTGCACAGCAGCTGGCTGTTTGTACAGAAGTGGTTCCTGCATGTTCACTGCACAGCAATTGTCTGCACAGCAATATGCAATGTTGCCCAAGGCAGGTCAGTTGCCAGTTTGTTTGTTGAAAGCAAGCTCAAATTCTGACCAGCAACTAGTCTTGAATGAGTTGTATTATTCTCACTGCCTAGACTGCCAAATGTTGTGACAAAGCTGGTGCCATTTAGCATGTTTGTGTGCTCATAGGCATGATGTCATTGCTGCTTTGGATGCTGGCATCAAGGACGGCATCCTCAGAATGGTCCAGCCAGAATGGCATGCATACTATGATGCAAAAGTTTGCGTCTTGGACCAATTCTCTGGCTATATGGGAGAGGACATACTGAAGAAGGGAGGTTCAGCACTTTTGGAGTCAGAGTTGAGTGAAATAATCAGACCTGCAGTTAGTGAGGGCAGTGCAAGACCAGATGTTCTACGTCCTTCGCTTCACAAAGGTATCAGCCCCAAGAAGTCAGTATGTTTGCTTTGCCTGCTGGGGCTTCGCTTGGCATGCATGCATCTTTCACACTGAGTCGGATCACAAGAATAAATGCAATGGGTATGTCTAGACCCAGAAGTGTGTTCCAAAGGCTTGAAGAGCGCACATGCATGTATTGGTTGCAAATCAGGCCTACTTGGTCGGTGAGGCTTGGTCCAACATGCTGACTAGCATTCTACTATTCCTCGGCAGACCTAGTCGGCTTGATGGTGGCTAGCTTATTCTATAGCCCTCTGTGTCAGTTGAGTCACAGCAAAAGCAAAGCATCTGCTGCAGGCGCTGAAGAGTGGAACCCCATGGTACAAGCTATCATCATCAGCTGCGCTGGGCTGGTGCAGTATCTTATTGATGCCTATCCCCCAGACTTGCCTCACTATGACCCCCAATGACCTCAGCCAAGAGTTTTGCTACACTGTCTGTGCTATCATCAGTCTGTCAGACCTGGATTTTCAATGTATGAGGCC
Organism: Trebouxia sp. TZW2008; assembly: GCA_002118135.1. Lineage (NCBI taxonomy): Eukaryota > Viridiplantae > Chlorophyta > Trebouxiophyceae > Trebouxiales > Trebouxiaceae > Trebouxia > Trebouxia sp. TZW2008. The sequence continues at coordinate 60,239 of BDIU01000511.1, forward strand.
AGCAGTCAAGTGTACATCAATGGTTGATACAAAGTAATCTTGCTCTGTAGAATTGCACTGTATTTTGTTGTGTTGTATCTGTGAAAGCTCTGATCACCATCCCCGCACCTTGACATTTAAAGTCTGCTTTGGGTGGGGTTGAGTTCAAGCGACACCAATGCATGCTTGTCAATATATATATATTTGCATGTCTGACCACTAACCATTAGGTAATTACAGTGTTTTACAGTGTCATGTCATGATTATGTGAGGGTGACCCTGTGAATAAGCAGGGAGCGCATGACTAAAACACTGCAGTCACTAATGCCAGGTCTAATTGTTTAAACACCACGTGTCTGTTAGCCCTATCCTACCTTCATAGGCCCATCATTCTTATTTTTAACCTGATTAAAAACACAAGTTAGTGCCAGTACTGTTTTTTGTAATGCTCACACCCCTATATACTTTTCTAAGTAATTTAATAATAATACAGTACTTAAGGCAGTAGTAGAGCCCGTAACGCACCACCTTCACACCTTCACAACACTTTCTTGACAGAATCCAAGGTATTTCAGAATTCTTGGTTTCTGGAGGAATGTCTGTGTGAAGCTGCTGAGGTGTGAAGGTGGACAGAACCCTGTAGATTCCTGTAGAACACACACACACCCGGTGCTTTCCCCAGGAGTCTGCTGCAGTTACACGTGAACAAAATACCAAGTTCGAACTCAGACGGCAGGATAATTCCTGGGTGGTGGCGTGCGACGCTACTTCACAGAGATCATATCCTGCCGACCCACGACCTCGGCTTCAACGGCTTACGCCAAGCTTACGATGTTCTGCATGTAGGCTTGTTCTGTTTCTTTGACCTTGGAACGGCCCTGCATGCAGCGAAGCTTCTTGAACTGCGCGAAAGACTGTCTGACATTTACTCCTGGGTTTTTTCGCCCAGCTTCCAGATGACGAGCTCGCTCTGCTTGGAGAACTTGTGCCCCTCTCTCCGCAGTTGTTTCCTTGCGGTCATAACTGTTTCGTTCGCAGAAGCCAGTCCAGCTTTTGCGGAAGACGTCAAACGTCCCTTCTTGTGTTTGGCTTCATTTGTTCATAATGTTGGCGAACGGTGCTTGCGTGGACTTCCTGCGGCGAAGTGTTTTGAAAACAAGCAAACCTGTCAGCATCCGCATCCTTGTATCTGTTTTCGAAAGCCAACAAATCGGTTTCAAAGTCACGATGTTGCTGTGACGCTTCTTGATGATCCATCTCGGTAAGAGAGAGAAGAAGCCAAGCACTGCAGCACTCGAGCAAATTAAGCAGTGAACAAGTTGAATGTGTGTTATACTTCAAACGAAAGTAACTTACATGTGCAAGCTGCATTGCCTTTAAATGGCTCAAAAGCTGGCGGAAGCTGCTTTGATGAGTCATAGCACCGAACGGCATTGCGACCACTTTCTGACGGCTCAAAGTCAGCTAAACACATCACTTTCTTTCTATGCCGATTTGGGTGTCGAAACGACACCCCAGACGGTCTCATGCTTATTATCATTTTACATATGCAAATGCTAGCACCCGAAATGTCACAAATTCGGCTCACAAACATTTTTCGAAACCTTCAGAGCTTTTCAAAGTTTTGGGAAAGTTAGCATTTAGGCTAATAAATGTTAACAAGACAAAAGACCATCCAGCAAGCCGCTAACTCATATGCAAGACAGCCTTTGCCCACTTGCTAGTCTAAGAGCTTCTTGCGAAAGCAGGTGTGCAGTCTTGTTGAAAGCAGGTGTGCAGTCGTGCGGGCTTACGCGACAAGACAGATCTTACATAGGTAGAGCTCACAGAAACACATTAGACTCACTATAAGATAGCAGCATTAAGCTGCTGTATAGCACTATAAACGGGGACGCTGGTCCTGGTACGCTGCTTTAGTCAACCCTGAAATGACTAATCGTTCATGAATGACTTGACTGAATTGGTCTAAGGTCCTCGCATTTCAACACAGGCAAGCATTCACTGAACAACTGTACACACAATTTCAGTCAAACACATACCACACTTCTGCTGCCAATAGCATGTACACACAACACCTAGTTCAGCAAAACAAACAATCAAACACAGAAGGAATGTACGGCTATTGCAGCTAGGTTGATTGCAAAGCCCATATTACAATCAGCGTTGCCACATCAGCAATAACACTCTACAAATCTGTCATTACTATGTGGTATCAGCCACCACAAGGCAAATCAGTGATGACATCCTGTCAACACAACAAGGTTTCAGCAACCATAAAAGCAATTAGTGATGACACCTAGCATCACAACATGGTTTCAGCAACCATAAAAGCAATCAGTGATGACACTCTAGCATCACAACATGGTTTCAGCAACCATAAAAGCAATCATGCTCAAAAAGCATAACATAAAATGAACAAGAGCTCCCACGAGTTCACCGAAGTATTAATCACGGCACTTCAAATCAAGTGTTGCCGATACTCAAAAGGCAACTGTACTCCTGCCCTCTTCCACTTGCCTCTTGAAGCACTTTGCCTTAGTATGTCCTCGCTTTCCACAGTAGAAGCACTCTCTGGTGAAACTGCCTTTCTTCTGTGTTCCAAATACTGGAACAGATCTTTCCTGTTCCACTCTTTCTTTTTCTGCAACGCGCTGCTCGACTTGCAGAAGCTTTGGCAGGACATCTTCCAACTTGAGCTCATCAGCAAGAGACATTGTCTCCACAGCTACATTGTAGTCAGACGGCAGTCCATTGAGCACATGCAGAGCTACTTCCGGCTCTTCAACATTGCTGCCTATTGCCTTGACACATTTCGGCGGCCAGCTGTTCCCGATCTTGATAGTCAGCTGACCGTATGCCAGCATGTGACTTATGTAGCTGTGTCTCACCAAAGTCAGCGTGCAAGGCTTTCCGAACATTTTTTGCAAGGTACGCCTTGCACGCATGGCAAACGCACTGTGAGTGTACGGCTTTGCACGGTTGCTTTCGGTGAACAGGTAAGGTCTGGAATTTTTCTCAAGACTAGCTCTGATCTCCCACCGCCCAAAGATTTGGTGTACAGCACTGGATGGTCTCGATCTTGGGTCTTGAATTCTCTGAGGATCAGGACCCCAGCTGCATTTCGGTCAACTGGGAGCATAATTTCATTGGGGGTCACTTGTTGCAACAACGCCTGCTTAGCAGCCTTATCATCATCACATTTTCACAGTTGTATTGCACATCATTCCTGAGAGGAGGAATGCATCCACCATAAAAGGACAATAGCAGCCTCTCTTTGCTGCCAAAGGCAAGCTTCTTTCTCACCATCTGCAGCTCTACATAGCTCACAAAATCTGTTCTCTGTCTCTCAGTTGGCACACTGTCTTTTGCTCTGTCTCTCAACTGAGCATCTAGTCTTTCATAGTGCTCCAGGTACATAGCATAGCTAGCTTTCTTGATTGCTTTCAGGTTCAGCAGCTTGAATGTTGCAAGTACAGCTACAATCATCTCTGAGTGCCAACTTTTGTATAGCTTCTGAAGATCCAGTTTAGCACCTTCTGTGAATGCAGAGTCAGGACTGGTTGAGGTGCTTTGTTCTTGGCTGCTGTTGCAATGAGGGCCAATCTTTTGGAGTAGCCAATTCTTGTCTCCTCTTCAAGTGATCAGCTCTCAAGATGGCTTGTGTGATTGCATTTACACTGTCAATCTTTGTCATGGCAGTCTCTAGCTGCGTGTGTGAAATTTGTTTAGGTTAGGATCCCAGCTGGACCCTAACAATATCAAAACCATCATACAATCAGCTTTACAAGTGTGTGACACGCAATCAATCAAATGCAAACTGTAATATTTGTCAAGACTTGCACACAATTTCAAGGTTACCAGAAAAGTATAGAGCTTAACTCAAAATATAGAGATCCTCAGCAAGTGATTCGGGTTGAGCTTTGCAAGGGCAATTGCAGTAGTGGAGTGCTTGTTGTTGTCACACACACCTACCCCTGATTTGTAGAGATATGTATGCTGATATGTGCAATCGCATGACTGATCACGATCCAATGAATGTTGCAAAATACAGCAGTTCAAACAAGGTAATTATTGCAAATGAAATGAAGCTGATGAAGCCGACTATCAAAACAATTGCGACTTTAGAGAGACACCTTTCAAGAAACACCTTGTAAAGAGACATCTTGCATACGATGACCAACGAATGAAGCACCCTCTACTTCAAGATTTCCCATATGTCTGCTCCAAGCACCCACTCGCACTGAGGCACGCTAAGCCTGCTGAAGCGACATGTACATTGTGGCTGATAGTGCAATGATCAGCGATAACATTTGTGCTACGATAATGTTGGCTGTAGCTTGATTTGCAAACATCAAGGCCTGCATTGGTTCAGCATTGCTGCCAGGCCAGCATGCACCACCAGATCTGTACAACCCAAACTGAGATGCCACACCACATTCTCAATCAGAGTCACTACCTTCTTCTGCCTCCTCCCTGCAGCCAGCTGCAATAAAAGGCATGCCCCGACAATCATAAACTGTTGGTGGGCCATACACAGACCTGTATGCCTTCTGGCGAAACTCGTGTGCTTTGGAAGTCCAGTCTCGTATCCAGTCGGTGCTGCCAAGGTACCGGTTTGGTGCAGTAAAGCTGACGTGTTGCTTCAGCATATCTTGCAGGTCCAGCTGTTCTGGAAGCAACGCTGGGAGGTAATTGCCAGCAAGATCGACATAAATTGCCTTGGTCAAGAGCTTTTGACTAAAGGGAGAACCTCAGGCCAGGTGGCTGCAAAGATGCAATTCCATGAGAGATCCAGAGCGTACAGCTGCACAGGGCTTGCGAGCAATTTGGCGGTCAGATACTGCAAGTGTTCATAGGTCAGATCGTTGTGCGACAGATCACAAACAAGCCTTGCTTCTTTTCCGGGACTTTGCTTCAGCTGTAGATACTCAGCGTTGAGACACTCAAGTGTCTGGGCTATCTCTGTCCTAGACTGCTCAGGGCTTGTCAACGATGGAAAGTTGGTGTTTGCTTTCGACAAGTAGTGCAACTGCGCGTCAGCCATGCGCACTTCCTTGCGGCAAAATGTATTACCGGAACGCCCTCAGTTCCTATATAGAAGAGGAGTTGCGCAACAGGGATAGACGCTTTTGTTCCTCTTCTTCAGCAGGTACACCAGTTCAGCAGCTTCACACAGACATTCCTCCAGAAACCAACAATTCTGAAATACCTTGGATTCTGTCAAGAAAGTGCTGTGAAGGTGTGAAGGTGATGCGTTACGGGCTCTACTACTACTACTGCCTTAAGTACTGTATTATTACTATATGACTTAGAAAAGCATATAGGTAGAGCGTTACAGAAAACAGTACTAATTTAATCAGGTTAAAAATAAGAATAATGGGCCTGTGAAGGTAGGATAGGGCTAACAGACACGTGGTGTTTTCAAACAATTAGACCTGGCATTAGTGACTGCAGTGTTTTAGTCATGCGCTCCCAGTCATTCACAGGGGGACCCTCACATAATCATGACATGACACTGTGAATCACTGTAATTACCTAATGGTTAGTTGTCAGACATGCAAATATATATATATATATATTCATGTACACTGATGTACAGTAAATGGAGGGTTTCCAGGCCCTGGGTATTTTGCACACTGTTGTAAATCCATAAGGTCAACATGTTAGAAGTCCAAAAGACGCAAGATAGCACCTTCCATGCATGCACATCTGAGCAGATCAGCTCTCACCTGACCTGTTACAGCTGCCGTTACAACTTCCTTGCGTGATCAAGGTGCGTCTTCTTCTTCGTGGTCTCGTAGGCTAGCTAGCGATTGCTATGTGAGCTGCAGCGCACGATCATCTGGCAGCGTCCAAAGTCGATGTACATTGATTGCTGCAACGCTGACCGTTCTCAAGCACGTCCTGCAGTTCTGATACTACTGGTCTAACGATCTGGGCTGATCGCTCGATGCGCTGCTTTCAACCCTCTTTGTTATCGCGCTGGCCAGGTACCGGATACCGGGCGCTTCCTCGTTGTTGACATAAGTCAAGCAGGCAGCGGTAGTTTGCGTCTCGCTGGTCTCGACATATTTAGGACGCCGAGTTGTGACAGCTTTTGTACTTATAGCACCGGGCGCTGCAACCCTGGCTGCAACCTTCTCGAGTAGCCCTGGCAGGACGCTAGCGATCTCCCTGAAGGATTTACGAAGCGACTGCTGTTAGCTGTCACAGTGATACCTTTGCGCGACCATAGAGTATGAGCTTCGCGCAAGAAGCTTCGCAAGTCTGGAACCAGCTGCTTGCCGACGTCAAGCAAAAGCTTGCAGAAAATCATCACCAGCAGGGCGTGCTAGACTCGTTCAGAGCATTCTCTGCAGCTGTAGATTGGCGAGTAAGGCAAAGACGAGTGATGCTTCTAGCTTGCAAAAGACCATTTCACAAAGAGTTGAACCGTTGCAGGAGCCTTGGCTTGTTGCTGTGCTCAGCTTACAGACTCTGCTCTTCTTCTCTGTGTTGGTGATGCGCAAAAGCAACACCTTCTTGACAGCTGTTTTTGTTTTTGCAAGTAGGTAATCTGCGCCACTTGCACCCAAACATCGTAAATTGTCAGTAGATAGCATGTTTGCAAGGCTCAATGTCATGTGTATGCAGTGTTGACAGTCTACAGCTCAGAGCAGCTTAACAGGCTGCTGTCACAGAATTGGCAGACATTTGCTGGACAGCCTTACTTTGACAAGAATGGCATCTTCATCAGTGCTATTCTTTCTGCTCCCTTAGTGTTGGACATGCTCGTCATTCTGGTGAGACTCCGATTGCTGTATACCGTGCTAGCTGCGCAACATGTTGCATACCCATAGTCATACCGAGCATCACACGCTGCAGCACCGTGTGCTAGGTGCGTGTGGCCCAAGTCATTCTCGCCAGGCAGGCTTGTTCTGAGCGTCTTTGTAGGGATTGCACACCCACAGCATAATGAACATGGCTTCTGTCTGCTGCAGATATGCTACTTGTTGAACTTGGGCACCATGCTTGTGCAAATGAAAAGGCAGGAGCTGCGGCACAAGGCTAGGCAGAGAGCCAAAGTTGCTCAGCAGCCAGACAGCAAGAAAACCTCCTGATTGCAATCAAAGCCAGCAGAAAAAACAAAAGAAAAGTGTACGGCATTAGGCGTCATAGCGGGAGCCTTTCCTTGTTGGAGCAGCCCCAGAGCAGCAGCACACAGGCAGGCAATGTCAAGAAGCATCAGTGGATTGCTTACTTCTGCTAGATGAAAGCAGCCTAGATGAGGCATGACTGCAACGACAGCAATCAGCGCACAGGCATCAGCAATGTCAAGAGGCATCAGTATGATTGGTCAGCTCTGCTACACGGAAGCACTCGGGATACATCATGGCTGCATTCTAAGCCAGCAGCACATAGGCATTAGCAGTGTCAAGAGGCATCAGTGTGATTGGTCATTTCGCTACATGCAGGCAGCCTGAATGAATCATATCTGCAATCAAAGCCAGCAGCACAGAGGCATCAGCAGTGTCAAGAGGCATCAGTGTGATTGGTCAGTCTTGCTACATGGAAGCAGGTTTGGTAGCCCCAAAGGAACCAACTGTTTCACTGAGGTTTTAGGCACCTGGTGTTGCTAAATTGCTTCATTAAGCAACACTTTGCGCAGCCTTTGTGAGTAGAACTGTGAAAATAACGGCTTACACTGAGGGGTCTTCTGACTTCGCGGCTTGCAGGGGGCGGCAGCAGAGTACGTCCAGCAAGCGCACAATTCTGCTAAACAGTCATGGTGATGCGCTTGCGCTCACTTGATGTTGCATCAACTGCCGGGTGTTTGTGTTTGACATCAGAATTTAAAATCTGCTTTGAAATGCTGCACGGGCTTGTGGTAGACATGCCATGAATCTGATTCATGGCCCATGATGGTCATCTGCATCAAACAACTTAATAATATTCAACGCTCATGCTCAGCTTGTCAAGCTCTAGATCTGCAGTTGGCTGGGCACATCAACAGCAGAGCGCGACCTGGCGTATGATGACAAACGCAATCAGTGTCGATCTTGAAAAAGTTAAGCTAAAAGTTTCGGTCACAAGAGCCAACTGCAATGTAGTTGCGCAATGCAAGCAGAGCAACACTGAGCGTGCTTTGTAGCTCACGCAGTCGCTGAAGCCGTGTTGCTTTGAATGTTCACCGCTGTGATTATTCAGAAGCAAATTCATCGTGATGTCAGTTCAGGCATTCGTTGAGCTAATGTACAAGACACATCACGCCGAGCCTTGAAACGATTGTCTAAGCTTGGCAACATAGTCCTTTTTCTCCAAACAGTCCCTATCATCAATTCCTCGGTCGTCTAGAAGCTGTTTGAGTTGCCCTACTTTCAATTTACTGAAGTCTGTCTGAAAGTCTAGCTTGACCACTGCAGACACATCACACACATTGAGCAATGTCCTTATTGCTATCACATGCAGATGCAGACTTGCACATATGGCATCAGCATGCTTTACCATGCATGCAATTGCAAAACCTCATTCATGCATCAAAGATTGCACCAAAGATTGCATCAAACATTGCACACACAATGCAAGCCATGCACATGACCAATAATGTGTAAATTGAACTGCGCAAGGCTGCCATGTATCTTACTCGAACCGCACTTCCGGCCACTGCTATATTGATCAAGGAATTTGCTGATGGGCCCGGACTTGAAGTCGCCACTGTAGTGTTGTATCTGAGACTCATCGCCATTGCATATGGCTATCAAGGCTGGATAGCTGCAAACCATGCACAAGCAATAGTGAGACAACAGCAGCAGCAGCAGCCATAGCAGCAGCAGCAGCAGCAGCAACAGCAACAAGCACATGAGGTAACACATACTGGGCCTTTTTTTTATGAACTCTCTCTTTTTGCTTTTTGCTGCTGTGCATATGACCTCCATCAGGAACAGCATCTTTGCAATGCTTGCTGGTTGTGTAAGCCTTGTATGCATGCTGAGAGAGCCGTGCAAAATTTGCAACAGCAGCAGCAGCAATGTACAGCCAACTCAAATTCTTGTACTGCAATCCAACTCACTTGTCAACTTTGAATTGCTCTGACAGCTCCTTATTGGACCCTCTCGCCTCCCCAAAAGCAACCTTGCCAGCATAACGGCCTGACAAGGCCTTGTACAACGGCGCAGTATCGCTTTTGGCAGTCAACAGCATCACACACAAACCCCACGAAGCGCTTTCCTTGCCGATTTTGCTGCTGCTGCTGCTGCTGCACCGTTGCAAAAAATCTGATAGCTGAGCTGGCTTGTTGACTGTGACCACCTTGTTGGGAATGAGGCTCATGCCCCAGTTCTTAAGGGCTGATGCAGATCTGTCACCTTGGTAGTCGCTGATCTTGCCATTAACAACTGACTTGATTGTTGGATAGCCTCTGACGCTGCAGCAAGGCATCAGCTGCTCAGAAGCTGTGAAAGTTTGCATGCAGCATGCAGCATTCAAACATTGCATTTGGCCATGAGACAATAGTAATCTGAGGAACATGAGCAGCTTGGACAGAATCATAAATGCGAGTGTGTCTCATGCAATAATAGTGTTGTTCCATACACTCAATGTGCCTTCACGTACACATTGACATGGTTGTCGTTGCTGGCGCTGATGAGCACTGCCCGGTCACTGACTTTACACAATTCTAAAGCTTATGTAAAGTGCATCAAGGGGGACAAAAGTAGAGACAATGGTCTGCATTCACATTGGCCATTGTGGTCTTCACAAGCAACCGCTGAACAACTCACCCATGCTTGCTGCATAGCTGCTTCTCTTCATCGCAGTTGACAGCTGCCACCTTGACCAAGCCCTTCAGTGACTCTGCTACCTTGGACCATTTGGGCACCAACTGCTTGCAGTGACCACACCTGCAGATGTCAGTCAAGATTGATGTATCCTCTGTTCACACAAAGGATAAAGCTAAGTCTTGGTCATCATGTTGCTGATTTCCAGTAAGTCTTTTATGTAATTGTGTACAGTTGAAAACGACAGTCTGACAGCTGCCTTGGACCATTTGGGCACCAATTGCTTGGAGTGCCCACACCTGTAGATGTCAGCAAATTTGAAAAGTGCGATACCTTGTGTGTTGCGTGTTGTGTTTGTGTTATGTGTTGTCTTTGTGTTTTGCCCACTCAAGTTTGCTCTTGGTCACTTCATTGTCGAGTGCTGGTGGGTGGCATTGGTGTTTGCACGGGTGTGACAATCGAAAGTGTGACTGCTCACTATCTAAAAGGAATTTGTATAACTTGGAGCAACCAGGGTTTTGACATGGCTAGAAGTGCCCAAGTACTGACTTGTTGCCATATATGACTATTTCTGCAATATTTGGCGCAATAGTCAGGCTTGTATGTCAATGCCACACGTCACACGTCACTCAGAGTCATCACGAAGAAACAAGGTGGCAGTGTCTGAATTGCGGACTTGAGGCCTGTTTCTGATACGATGTTGCATATGGACAATGTGCTGTGCGTGCAAGCAGATCACCAGTGGCATTCAAACAGATGCATGCTGTCTGCATTGAGAAAACCCTTGCAGGACAGTCAATGCAAAGGCTTGCACATGATGTAAAAATATGTGTTCGTTCAGTTGTTTGAGACGCATGCTAGGTAGGCTCAGCAGGCCCAATTTGGTACGTACTGGAGCATCGGCTATCTCCAAACGATTTGGTCCTTTGCTGACCTGAGTCATTTGAACTGAGTATGGAGGGCAAAGAGATCTTTGTACACAATGATCTGCCAAGTGTTTCTGAGATGTAGAATTGCATTGGGAAGAGCTTACCATGGGGCATAAAATTCCACCAGATAGACAGACTGGTCTCGTGAGCCTGGAAAGTTGCTGAAGGTCAGAGACACTACATGTTGATCGCCTTCATACAGACCACCGCCGTCGCCACCACCCTGCAACAACATAACCTCTTGATGATCTTTCCCTCCTGAGAAACAGCATCGTACAGCCCAACGCCACCGCCGCCAATGCCGCTTCCCTGCCACTACAGAATGATTGATATGGCTCTTGCTTTTGTGTTGATAATCAACTGAATATGCTTGCTAGACAGGCTTTGGAAGCCAACAGCCAGGTGTGTACAGATGCAATCAAATGCTTCAACGCCGAACGTGGGAACACCTGGGAACATGTTGTTACTCCTGCACACCATAGCATCTGGGAACATAGATGACTTTGAGTGGCGACCTGAATCTTGACATGCATATAGCGTCAAGGAATGCAAATGACACAAGGTGACTTTTAGTAATAGCAGCTTGCAATATCAATTGCAAACAAATATTGGTCTCGATGCATCTTGGACGGACGCTTGCTTCTGCCCAGTGTACGTGTAGGCCTGTGTCCAGCTGATGCATAGCAGCTCTGGGCAACTATAAGCTGAATCAGTGTCTGCTCATGCACAAAGGGCACCACTATGGTTTGCATGCTGCCATTGAGTTCTCAGGACTTTGTACCTGCATATAGCTTGATGGTATGCAAGTGGCACCCGATTTGCAGGCACAATCTGACTACATGTGTCCGTGGGCAGACACTTGATTCTCTCCAGCATATGTGTGCTTTCGTGCCCAGCTGACTCAGAGTTGCTCAAAGCCGGGTGGTAGCTCAGAGAGTAACTGTGAACTACCACCAGGTTTTCAGCAGCTCTGGGTTTGCTGCTTTTGCAATCCCGCGTGTGCAGGGCAGATGCAAGTGTCTGACCATAGATACGTAGAGGCCGACCATTGCCTGCAAGTGGCTTGTCCTTGATTGATAACCTTTGCGTGAGTCCAGCCTTGAGCAGAGGGTAACAATGTCAAGTCAATGCTTGCCAGTGAGATTTGACAATCCTTTGCCAGAGAGCAAATGTGAGCCACCACATAGCTCTCAGGTGCTCCAAATCATATGGGCTTGTCTGGACTTGTGCAAAAAATAGCAATCTCGAGTTCATGCTTGCCAGCAAGGTTCTCAGAACCTTGCCAGATGTATAGAGCAGCACCAGATTGCTCTCCAAACACATGCGTCTAGAGGCATTCACTGCCTATGCAAGTGAGCTCTCAAACTGCTGTGGTTTGTATACCGACAGCACCAGCCAACTGCATTTCCCACAAGGACTGCCAATGCATGTGATCTCTTCATCTAATAAACTCTCTGTATACTATTGTCTTCAATGTATCTCTGTGACAGCTGACAGCATCAACCAATGCCAACTGACATAACAAGTGCCAATGTAAGTACGCCCTCTATGCATTTGAGTCTCTGAATGCCATTGTTCTCAAAAGATCTCCAGGACAGCTAACAGCTGATGTCAATTGATACAACGGCAGTGATGCTAAGAATGATGAGGGCTTACTTGCTGCTGACGCTGACCTCTCTTGCCCTGCTGTCTTCTTCCACCCGCTCCCCCTGGCATGCCACCCCCCATTCCTCCAGGCATACCCCCTCCCATGCCCCCCATGCCCCCCATACCACCCATGCCTCCCATCGCTGCAGCACTCAAGATGGAGTTATACAGTTGCATCAGCCAGGGATTGGAAGGCAGAAAGAAAGCTTGTCTTTTGTTGCCGTGAAGCAATATGCGTCCTTCCTGGCTGATCCCCTCCTATACCCCTCATCAACCCCATGCCACCCAACAACTGTGCAACAACTGTGAGGTTTTTGTGCTGACTGCTACAGGGTCCAAAATGACACTCACAAAGCTCGTGTGTTGTTGCACCCAAGCCAATTGCATCAATCCTGGCATACCTCCCCTCATACCCCTCATACCTCCCATGCCACCCATCCCACCCATGCCTCCCGTTACTGCAGCACTCGCAAGATTTTGCCGATGTTTCAGCAAAGACCCGAAGGTAAGCACACGGGCAAACACAAAGATTTTCTGTTGTTACGCTGCACCCATCTACCCCATCTGCCAGCAGCTATGTCTGAAGATCAAACATCATGTTCGCTGCACAACCCCCTCCCATACCCCCTATGGCCCCCACGCCTCCCATTGTTGCAGCATTCTCACTAACACAGTTGTTGCAGCATTGACAGCAGCACAGTCGCTCCAACTTGGGGTCAAGCGGCATACACGAAGCTTGTGCGCTTTGGACCTGAAGCCAACCTCTGACTCAAAACAGTGACAAGTCCATGAGGTCCACAGGTCACAGGTCGTGGTATCTGTTAGCTGCATAGGTAACATGCGCACAATGAATGTGCAACAGCAGCAAAGACAAAGCTTATCTTTTTGAAGATGAACCCAACTGGCTGACTCAAAGCAGTGTAAAGCAATGTAAGCAGTGTAAGCAGTGCAAGTGCTTGCTTCAGCAGGTGAGCTAAGGTTAATGAGATGCACAGGTCATAGGCTTTGGTCTGTGAGCTGTATAAGAATGAAGCACCAAAAAGAGAAGTCTATCCCATCAGGCGTTAAAACATTAGGAGGCTCTGTCAACAGAAGCACCCCAGAAGACAAGTAACATGCACACAACATTAGCACTCACGTCCAACATTAGCAATTGTCAAGAATGCCTACCGCCAAGAATGTCTTCAATCCCCCCACCTCCCATGCCGCGACCGCCAACCCCACCGCCCATGTTGAACTTCGTCCTCTGCTGGCCACCGCCACCACTGCCCATGCCACCACCAAAGAAACTGTTGAACATTTCAAAGGGGTCTCCAGAGCTCTGCAGCATACAACGTACAATTGATCAACAGTGTAGTTGAAAGACGTTAAGCAAAATAGACAGATCTCCACAGCTACATTGTGTTCAAACGGCATCACATTCAGCACATAAAGAGCCAGTTCTATCTCTTCAACAATGCTGCCGACAATGGTTGAAGAGGTTTGGGGTTGTCCCAGGTGGATATGCAGTTGCAGTGCTTGCCCCATCATCTACACACCTTCATTTGATAAGATAAGGCCTGCTGTATGGCCTACAGGAACAGGGTGAGGCATACCTGTTACCTACCTCATGTTTGCGCGGGCACAGGTGTCAAGTCAATCAACCAAAAAATGCTGTTCATTGTGTTCAACTCAGCCATGAGAACCTGACACCGTACAACGCCCTGCTGAACTGCTGCAAACGAAAAGGCAATATGTGACACTCAATGACTAAATTGACAGCCTGACTGGACAACATTGGGCAGGCTGAACGGTGGCTGCCAATTGCAGCATTGTGATAGCAGCCTCACAGCATGAATCAATTCAAAAGCAGCACAGCCTTTGAGCATCAGCATAGGCTTCTGTGCAAGCCAAGTCAGAAGCAATTAAAGTACATGCTGCAAATGTGAGAATGTATTGAGATGACTTCTGACTTGTCAATCTTAAGCCTACATTGGCACTGTGGCTGCTGTGGCAGCAATATTATGACACATATACATAAAACAAGGCAAGCGCATTGTACAGCTGCCGCTGAAAGGTGGCAGTCAATTGCAGCACTTTCATAGCAGCCTCACAGCATGAGTCACTCCTACAGCAGCACAGCTTTTGAGCATCAGAGGCAACTCTGTATGCTAAATTAGATGTCATTTCAATGCATGCCGCAATTCTGAGGATGCAATGACTTTTGACTGTACACTTGCAAGCTCGTTTTGCTAAAGTGGCTTCTGTGGCAGCAATATCAGGTGATATAGCTCCAACAGCAGCACAGCTTTTGAGCATCAGCATAGGCGCCCTGGAATGCCAAGCCAGAGACTTTGTCGGCACATTCTGCAAATGTGAGAGTGTGTTGGCATGACTTCTGACTCGTCAAATCTGAGCCTACGCTGATACTGTGGCGGCTCTGGCAGCAATATCATGACATACACATATACAAGAACGCAGGCACACTGCAGTGTAAAGCGGTTTGACTGATGACATTGCAGACACTGAATATTGACCAGTCGCCAGGACGGAGACCAAATGTACGCTGCATGAGACCCTTTCGCATGACAGGGTCTCTTTGACACTACAATGGATACACAGAGCAGCCGACATCTGCAAATGTGCCTGCAAAAGCTCCTGTGCTGCTTCTGCATTAGAAGCTCCTGTTGTGACACCTAACAGAGTAGACTTGCTGTTTTGTCCCTTGGACTTCTTACAGCAAAATGATGACCTGAAATGCTGACCTGAAATCTGAATCCACCTGGTCCGCCAGGGAAGGGGCCTCCAGGGCCTCCAGGACCAGGCCCACCTGGGCCCTCTGGTCGCAGCCCTTCTTCGCCATACTGCAACCACAGGTGAGCAGCTGGTGAGATCATTGTGATAAGCAACAATACATTACACGTTCTAGCAAAGGTGCTAGGTGTGTGGCGCAAGTCCTTTCTCGCCAGGCAGGGTTGTGCTGAGGACATCTGATGCCCAGGTGCTGATAGTCAGGCAAGACATTGTTATTCCAGATGTTTCTAGGCTGACCCGTCTTGCAGCAGCCATCTGGCCTTTCTGCTACAATGTTGTTGCTGCTGGACACAGGACTGTCTGATACCTACTCCACATGTCAGTGCCAGTCACACTGACGTGAACGGGCTGCCAGCGTGGTTACATGGGTCTGATCTGCGAAGCAAGGTGTGCAGCAAGCATTGGGCGTTGCTGTTGCTGCATGAACAGTTGTGTGGCTGTTCAACAAACCTCAGGTTTCAATGCATGTGTGCCTGGTGGGGTTGCCAATGTTTAGCATCTGCACCTACCTGATCGTAGAGCTTACGCTTGTCCCCATCCACTAGCACCTCATAAGCTGCAGCGACCTGAAGGGACACAACGTGCTTATTTCCGTTTACCCCGCTGCAGCCAAGAGCGACCGATACGAAATGCAGCTTAAATCAGAGCCGTACATCACGGAACTTCTCCTCAGCTTTTTCGAGGTTGTCTGGATTGCGATCTGGATGCCACTTCCTGAAACGCCACAAAGCGTAAGTGTAAGAGTTTGCTGCAAGATGCCGAAGGGTGAGCGGACGCCGCAGTCAGGCGTACATGGCTTGCTTCCGGTAGGCTCGCTTGATGGTTGCCTCATCTGCATCGCTTGAGATCCCTAGGAGATCGTAGTACTTGCTGTCGCGAACAGCTGCAGTGCAAGCTAGATGCAATAGCAGGACCGACACGCTAAATAACGTCTGCAGTCGCCGACACTCTCGCATGGCGACGCCGCTGTTCGTTGGTCGCGAGACAGCCAGTCAACGCAAGTGCGAGGAGCAATGACACGCCCGACCCTTAGAGAAGGGAGTGCAGCGAGTTCTCCAGAGAACGCTGTTTGCTGCTGCGTGATTCGCTGTAAAGAAGCACGTGCATCAAGACAAGACGAGAGACACAACTTCCTCTCTGACTTTGAGATGACTTGCCCTGACTTTGTCTGCAGAAATGCTCTGTCTATGTGCAGTATGCGCTTAGCAACAGGACTTGCAATACCAGCATTTGTGGAGGCACCGTCCTGTACGGCCTTGCCGCCAACTGCATTTGGTCCGAGCACGGCACGCTAGCCGTGTATGAGCGCGGCATCCCGATCATTTGAGCCGACAGTGCAGTGGGACGAATCCGTGCTGCCGTACTTCACAGCTGTCTTCGGTCACGAAGGTCTTGCGCGCTTGTCTCGTGTGCTCTGCCGGCCGCCGCTGAGAAACAGCTTCAGAGTCAACCTTAACAGGGCTTCTCGTGAGGTGCTGTGCGAGGAAGACTCCCTTGTGTAAATTGCTCAGAGTATCAAGCGAAAGCAAGGCATGACTCGACAAGCAATACTACTGCAGGAGGTGGTGAAGGCGCTCGCTGGACAGGATGAAAACGAATTTAGTGAGAAGTCAGCCTGGTCAAATCATGCGGAGCTTCCTGACGTCCTAATTCATCAAGGAACAGGGCCGCATGCTGTAGACTATGAAGACACACAAGGCATGTCTGCCTGATTATTTGTCTGCACGGGGTCCGGTGCGTGTCAATTTGCGAAATGTTGTCAAGTTGCGAAACCATTGACAGCATGTCAGTGCAGAAGCAACATTCAAGTCATGCACAAAAGCACTTCCTGACTTCTGGCATGCGGCACGTTGTGCTCATGTGAGGTTGAAAACCATGCAGGAAAGGAAGTCATCATCAGCAGAAGGGCAGCAGAGGCTGTTCTGCGTGGGGCTGATGTCTTTGTACCAGGTCAGCTTTCTTCGAGATGCTTGCTGAGCATCTACTGCAGGAAGAGTTGCTTGGCATGAGTGATAATGCACGAGGCATCTGCAGGTCTTGCCTTCAATGCTGTGCGGCATTTCTGCATGCTCTGCAGCCCTGCGCTCATACAGTCTTGATGTTGTTACAAGCACCAGGGCCTGGTGCCTTGATGCCTGTATTTTGTACTAAGCGCATGCATGCAGCTCAGTCATTTGTCGACTGGCCCCAATGACATCTGCAAATGAATGAAAGGACAAGTGAAGCAAGGTATGTCCTTCATTGGAGCTCACTCCAATGACTCAAGGGAGGAGTGTAGTGACTCCAAGGAACTTGCAGAGACATGATGATGATGACAAAACAATGAAGAAAGGCAGGAGGGAATGAATGCAGGGGTTATGGCCTGCAGCCTGGGCATGCGTGAGGGTGACCTTGTGGCAGTCTCCATTGCCATGGAGGTGCCAGGCTCTGCTGGCTACATCACCAGAGGCAGCATCATTGATGTCAGCTGTCTACTGAATGCCAAACTGGATGGATCGATGGTTGAGTGCAGGAGTCATGGCTTGCAGCCTTGACATGCATGAGGGTGACCTGGTGGCAGTGTCCATTGCCATGGAGCTGCCAGGCTCTGCTGGCTACATCACCAGAGGCAGCATCATTGATGCTGCTCTGCCAGCTGCCAGCAGCCTGTATGTAGGTATGACACAGCATACAGAGTGCGCTCTACATACAGCACGCAACTGCACTCCTAGTTCTGAGCATGGCGTGATTTCTAGGCCACGCTTATTCAACTTTTGACTGTTCTAGAGTAGCTTCAAAATTGCACTAATGAGTTTCATTGACAAATCTTTGCATGTAGCGCCCTTGACAACGAACATGCAGTCTGTCGCTGTGTATTGAAGCCTTGAATGCTGCAGAATTTTTGTAATTTTTGCAAGTAGAACACCCTTTGTTCAGTAAACTGCAATATTTATTAACATTGCTTGTGCCCCAGCTTTGTTGCAGCATATTTCATAATATGTGTGCCATGCATTCTTGTGATCGGGCAACTAGAACCGGCATCTCAGTGGAACTTGCAAGCTTTGCTGCATGTAAATGTGGGCTCGTGTCTTGAATTAACTTGTGTCATTGCTGGTCATCATCCAGCGATTTGACCACAAATGTATCTAAATGCACTTCGCCTCAAACTTGCTTCTGCACCATTGTCTCATGCTCTGCTTTCGTCTCTATGTGCGTCAAAAGCCGTCACATGTTCTCAGATCAACCTGTTGAAGCTCTGCTGCCCAAGCACCAAAACAATCTATATGTACTTGACCACCCTCAGTCATCAGCAAATGCTGATTTTCTACAGGCAAGGGCATTGCACAGCTTACCAGGCAGGACATGTTCAAGGCGCAGAGCGAAATTGGCATGAAGTTGACAGCCATAGTACACAATCTGTAGCCTTGTCACAGGTTACTGCCATGCTAAGGCATATTCCATGCATCCAATCATGATAAAGCACCAGTTGTTGCCCAATGTCAACCAGTGCCGTTTTGCTCCAGGCAAAGGCATTGCACAGCTCCCCAGGCAGGACATGTTTAAGGCGCAGAGCGGCATTGGTGTCAAGCTAGAATAAACAAACTGCAGCCTTGCCATGGCTTACTGCCTGGCCAAGGCAAATCTGACACACTGAGTTATACACAAGCATCACCCACCTCACATCAACTCAATTTCAACCAGTGTCAGTCAACGTGTGCTCACAGGCAAAGGCATTGTACAGCGTTCCAGGCGGGACATGTTGGAGGCGCAGTGTGGCATTGGTGTCAAAATGACAGCCAGAGCGCGCAATCTGCAACCTTGCCATGGCTCACTGCCAGGCTAAGGCATGTTCACTACGCTCAACTGTAAGCAAGCATCAATCACCCTTCACTCAATGTCAACCAGTGTCCTTTCCTTACAGGCAAAGGCATTGCACAGCTTTCCAGGCAGTACATGTTCAAGGCGCAGAGCGGCATTGGCGTGAAGATGACGGCCAGAGTGTACGACCTACAGCCTTGCCATGGGTTACTGCCTGGGCAAGGCATGCTGCAGAATCTGCCAAGCGCTGTTGTGGCCCATGTGCTGGCTCCTCCGCCTGGGTCCCGTGTCCTGGACATGTGTGCTTCTCCTGGAGGTACATTGTGAACTATTGTGTTCTCTTCCCCTCTCTATGTCTTACTCTGACTCACGTCCCTTAGGCCAAGGCATGCTGCAGAATCTGCCTAGCGCTGTGGGGCACATGTGCTGGCTCCTTCGCCTGGGTCATGTGTCTAGGACATATGTGCTTCTCCTGGAGGTACGTTCTGAACTACTTTTTCCTTCCCCTCTCTATGTATCACTCTGACTCGTGATCCTGAGGGCAAGGCATGCTGCACTATCTGCTTAGCGCTGTCATGGCACATGTGCTGGCTTCCCCGACAGGGGCATCAGTCCTGAACATGCGTGCTTCATCCGGAGGTAAGTTCTATGGCATTTGTGGTCTTTCAGAGTTTGGTTGCATTTACCTGTTGAAGAAGCTGGCTCAGTCAGTGCTTGTTGTTGAGCGTTCATCAAGCGGGCCAACACTTGCAATGGCTCACGACTGGTCATGTAGCGCATGAGTAGCTTGAGGTCTTGCAAGCCTCGTTTCAAAATGCCTCAAGGGGCTTGAAGGTCAGACTGGCTCTTGCGTCCTAGACAGGTGTGCTTCTCCTTTGAGAACAGTAATCTCTTGAAATCACGCATGCGACAAAGTCTCATTTTCATGGTGAGGACGCATCAGAAACGTGACATAAGGGCATTTGCACGCGAAGGCAGGCAGATCTGAACCAACTTCTGCACATCATCAGAAATAGTGCCTCTGAGTAAGACAGCTTATTTTGATACTCAGTTGAGTCGTTTCAAGGAGCACATGATGTACAGGCTGCAGAGTCTGCACAGCAACTTGCAACTTGCTCACACCCAAATGCTGCATATCAAAAGTCTGTGCTCTGCGTGGGCTATGAACAGATACTATATTGTCTGTTTCTAAGACAGCACTTCGCGACAGCTACCCTGAACTCTAGCATTAACTAACATCCTCTGTCTTGAGGGCCAGAAACTATCTGTCAGGCGCTGTGCAGGCAAGAGCACCCATTTAGCCCAGTTGATGAATGATCAGGGCCAAGTGATAGCCTTGGACCGCACCCATGCTAAGGCTCAGCAAATCAGGTAGGACACATACTTGCAACAGGCCGTTTGAGACTCATAGGTCACTTATTGCATGACCCTTTTGTGCCTTGTGGCAAAGTTTCAGTGTTGTTTTGCTATTCTGCTTGGGCAAGGACAGCTACCCAACAAGTGCAAGCTTTCCCAAATTTGGACCTTGTGTTGTCATGCTTTTGCTTTTGCTCACCAAAGTCAAATGGCTACCAGCACAAAACTCCAGCGATGCTCCAGTGACAGGGCAGTTGGCATTGTTGTGCTTGCTATGCTAACTTACCGCCACAAAGCAGCCTCTGCGTTGAGCTCTTGCGAAGTATGATGATGTGCCATGTACTGAGTCCAACAGCTGCTGATTTGCAGGAACCTAGCTGCTGAGCTGGGCTTGAGCTGCATACAGGCTTTCAAGC
The DNA here is from genome assembly GCA_002118135.1 of Trebouxia sp. TZW2008. Lineage (NCBI taxonomy): Eukaryota > Viridiplantae > Chlorophyta > Trebouxiophyceae > Trebouxiales > Trebouxiaceae > Trebouxia > Trebouxia sp. TZW2008. Next base: position 80,912 of record BDIU01000511.1, read on the forward strand.
TGGATGCCACAACAGCCCTACAGCAACAGACCACACCAGAAGCAGCAGTTGCAAATGTGGAGAACACTGTGTCAGATGCAGCACAGGATGCTACAACAGCACTGCAGCGACAGGATACACCACAAGCAGCAGTTGCGCGTGTGGACGACGTTGTGTCAGACGAATCACAGGATGCCACAGGAGCCCTACAGCAACAGGATACTGCAGCACAAGCAGCAGTTGCGCATTTGGACAGCACTACGTTAGACGTGCCACAGTCACAGATCAATCAGAAGAGCAAGCTGAGACAAGAGAGAAAAGCTAAGGTTTGAAGATGACGACCATATACATTTTGGCTGTTCCTGGCTGCCTGCAGTGGCAAGTAAAAAGGCGTCTTATCCAGCAGTGAAGTTGTTGCTATCGTGGTGACTACTGGAGTCATTGCTTGGCGTTCAATGCATGCTTGATTGCTGATCTCCGCGCCTGACTCAAATGGTTGAGGTTTGCCCAAGATCCAAATGGTTGGAGGAAGCTGATTGCTCCTATACGCACCCAGCTTGGCCTCTTGAGCCTACGTAGTTGGATCTTGAAACCACGAATGAATGAATGATGGAGTGCATGCATGAATGGATGATTGAATGCATGAATGAATAAATGGATGCATGCATGCTTGATGCTGTAGGTGAGGGCAATGCATGGACAAGCCCCTCTACAGCAGACTGACCCATTGTCCCATCCTATTTGCAAGGTATGTTGCATGCTGCACACAAAAATCTGCTACTGTGTATTCATTTTGGCAGTACAGTTCTTGTGCTGTGCACATTGACGTGGTCACAGTGCATAGTCATCTTCTTCTTTTGGATTGCCTCACAATCTATCTCTTTTTGCGTGCACACTCTTGCACAGAAGATTGTCTGAGCATGAACAGCCTGCCAGTGCTGCAGATACAGTACTTCAAATCAGGGCAGCACTCCAGCACAAATGCAAAAGAGAGCATGGTTTGCCGGCACTTGATTGATTGATTGATTGAACTGACACCCGTGCTCACGCGAACGCAAGGCAGGTAACAGGTATGCCTCACCCTGTTCCTGTAGGCCATACATACTTGGGAAACATGCTGTGCAGGGCTTCCCTCCTGAGAGCTTTGAGTACATCCTGTTGGATGCGCCGTGCTCGGCCCTCGGTTTGCGGCCACGCCTCACTCACCACATCACCCTGTCAGAGCTCACACAGGTGTTACCCCCTTTCCGCCACTCCCCTTCCCCCGCCCCCTTCCCCCCCCCCGCCCATGTTTTGCTCCACCCCACTTGCGTAGAAGGCATTTGCAAAGGGAACACAAGTTAGCTGCCTTGTGAGCAGCTAGCCTAAGTATCTATGCCAAGCAGCCAGAAAGTTCCTACTCTCACTGCTTGAGCTGTCGCTCGTAGAACTCAGCGTCTTTTCTGCATCATTCACAAAAAAGATCCGCAACAAAAGTCTGCCGGATCCTAGCAGCTCACCCTCCTATCAACCTGAAGCTGTGTCAGCACAGATGCTGCAGCTTCAGCGACACCAGCAGCGACAGATGCTATCACATGCTGTAGCCGATGGCAGCAATCCTGTTCATATGCATCGGCTTTGGCATTGCTTCACGCCTTTGGACACTCTTCTGCCCAAGATATGAAAGCTGTGTCTTGTTGCTGCAGACCGCCAGATATCAGAGGAAGCTCTTGCAGGTTGCAGTGCGGCTACTCAAGCCTGGTGGTTCCCTGGTGTTTTCCACTTGTACCATCAACCCAGGTGACAACTACTTTGCGTGTGCCAAACACACTTCACCTGTGTGTTCAACCCAAACACCTCAACCCGTGTATGAATTACATACATTTGCGTTGTGGCATCATTCCAAATGAATGTGTCCAGTGTATCCAACCTGTGCCATCAACCCAGGTACACAAGCAGCATATGTGTTGACTGCGACCAACTTGCACAGTCAATCCAGACAACACAATCTGCACATGCATGAGACATAATCAAATTGCAACTTGCGGCACTTTTGACAGGTGTCCCTGTTTCTGCACACTTATACCAACTGCTCAATTTTGATGAAGCACCCACATCTGGTTTGTGATTGGCAGGAGAGAACGAAGGAAATGTGCAATACGTGCTCAAGACGTTCAGCAGCATGAGGCTTGTCTCACAGCAGCCACACATTGCTGGATCTGGTTTGACAGGCGCCTACAAGCATGACAATGGCTTTGCAGAATTATGGCTGACTCCTGAGCAGGCAGGCTTGGTGCAGCGTTTTGACCCTTGCAGTCAAGAAGAAACTATTGGCTTCTTCATTGCCAAATTCAAGAAAGCAGCTTGAATGGAATGCTCACAAACATGCAGCAGCATGTGGCTTGTCTTGCCGCAGCCATACATTGCTGGACCTGGCCTGACAGGCGCCGACATGCATGACAATAGTTTAGCACAAGAATGGACTCCTGAGCAGGCAGGCTTAGTGCAGCGCTTGAATCCTTGCAGTCAGGAAGACTCAATTGGCTTCTTCATTGCCATTCATCAACTTGAAAGCAGCATGAAAGACTGGAAAATTTAATATCACTTTGAGCAGGCCGTTTGCTGTATAAGATGGCTGGCATCTGCAATTATTGCTTAGGCATGTTGCACTGTACATACATGAGACGGCATTTCGTACTGACGAAGCTAAATCTGTCGCACACAGTTTGGTCATGCCCTTTTCACACTGAGCTCTCTCATTCCAATAGGCATGACAGAGGACACTACTAATTTGCACTCAATAGACAAATTCACATTGGTGATTCAACATATATAGCATAATTTGTACACGCAATGACTACAACAGACTACATACAGATCTCACTGAGTCATAAGCCTGTCTTGGAAAGCCCTGAGATGCAGCAAAACAAGAACAGAATACGACCTGATGGCACACTGGTGCTGTTTATTGCTGCTGATGGTACAAAGCCAGATGTCTGCCTGTCTGTTGTCGAGAATTGGAGAAAAGAATGTGCTTTGACACTCAACCACTCTCTAAGACTGAAGCTCGCGAGATCACACACAAGGCTCATGTCCCAGAAAATTCCCAGAAAGTGCAAGACTGGACAGCAGCGTGTAGGGCACATGCTGCTTCCCAACTGCATGTTCCTAGTGCAAACCAATCCTGTGTCATAGCTTTGATCTGTACCCAGTGTTGAACCCAAGCAAGTGAGCCTGTCTCTCCTTCATGCGCTTGAACTCTGCCACCACAAATGGCAGAACCTCATCAGGATAGGTCAGCGCTGACCACTCATTGGTCTCACCAGCCTCCCATCTGCATCCATGTATGCAGAGGCTGAATCGTGTTATTCCCCAGTGAGGCATTTTGGCAGTAAGCGTGCTTTCAAGCATGCTTAAGAAGCACGCTGTATGTATATGCAAACGCTGCTATGCGTGGCTGGCTGTAGGGAAGAGTAGATGTTTCCTTGGCTAAGGAATGCTAGCAGGTGCAATATGCGACTTGCCAGGAGAATGGCTACTCGAGTACCATCACTGACCTTGACAAAGTCGGTCTTCACAGCGCAAGATAAGCTGTGGTGACCACAAGACAAGTTCTAGTCAGCTTGGAGTCATCGCTGCGGACACTGACACAAATGCTGTTACCTTGACATCATGACGCGTACAGTCTTCACATAAGCCACGAGCTTCAGCAGAAGGGGGTCCACTGACGATGCCTCAATCAGGTCAATGTGGTTGACAATGGCGTTTGCTGCCTTGTCATTCAGCGGCTGCAGCACTTCTTTCATCCACTGCCTGGCAAACATATCTATGGTGAGTTTTCTACATCTAATGACTCAGTGTAAGGGCATTCTTGATGTGAGGAGCATGCAAGTGGGAACCAATAACTGCATTCCAAATGCAATGGTACTCCTGAGTACAAGGACAATTCAACGCAAGGACTTTTGGGACCAGTGCAGTCGTGACCAAGACCAATTAGAGTACCAATGACCAGAACATGGCTTGATGCCAAAGACATTTGCATGCAAAAAGCCACTGAATGGGCTCATGTTGTGTTTGTGCATATACAAGGTCATTACGTGTCCCTCACACGTCACAAAAGATTTTCTACATGAGCTGTTAGTGTGTTTGTGCATATGCTACACCACTGCCCTTTCCCACACACAATCTATGAGAAAGATCGCCAATAGGGGCACTGTTCTGATTTGTGCATGAACTACCTGTAGGCTTGAGCTTCAGAGCTGTTGGAGTTGTCCCGCATCGCCTTGACAAAGCCAGCTTTTGTGCCGTCAGGGCTGTGCTGCCCAATCATGGCATCAAAAGCAGACTTTGACGCAGTCACACAAGAAAGCAAAGGCCCATACAGGTCCTTCACTTGCTCGTTGACTCTGTCAATCTGCGCTTCGCGTTCCTTCCCCACTTTGCTGTTGTAGTATGTGAACAAGTAACCTGTGATGCTGCAGGAAGTTGAACGAATGCATTATATGCAGGACAACGCAGAGGCAGCAGCAGCAGCAGCAGCAGCAGCAGCAGCAGCAGCAGCGCATACACAACAGCGCAAGATGAACGCCTAAATGGACTCGCCTGCTCCTGCAAGCAACAGTGGACTCAGCTTCTTCATTGCATTCAAAGCCTCCATGATGTCATTCTTCATCTAGCACCCAAGCACCTGCAAGCACAACAGACTCGATGGGATGCTGGTTAGTTACTGAACAGTCGCAATGCGCCGAAGTATATCCTGTACTTGCGGGTTCAGTGTGCCAGCTTGAGCATACAAGTCGTGTCCTTCAGGCAATGAATTCCGGCGCGGCAAGAAGCGTCCCGGAAAAGCGTCTGAAACCAACAGATCGCTGGCGCTGACGCGCAAAGAGGAAACGATGCGCTTGTACACTGCCTTCTGCACGCAGCAAGCAGCGGTAACGCCTGCCTGCAGTAACAAATCACGGGACAAGTTCATGGAACAAAGATTGTGTTGTGCTTGCAGCCTACACACAGCTAAAGATGAACATCATTTCTTCAAGAAATTTTCTTGTTTGATTGCCCAGCTTACTCTCTGATTCGTTCCAAGTTCAACGATTCTTTTTGGGGTCCTGTTCCTTCTGTGGCATCTTTTCTCAATATGCATGACCATCAAATGGTTGTAAAGTTTATGAAAGAGCGTTTCGAACATAGGAACTTTTTGTTAAGTATCTGACTACATGTCAGAATTTTGTCTTTCATAGTTAGTACTGCATGGAACATTTAGGTTTGCATTTATGCAGTTGGTCGATTGCCTACTGGCCCCAACGACCTTAAAATTGAATGAATGAATGAATGACTACAGAGAGGTGAGAGAAGTTCTACGTCCCTCCGAGGGACTCCCTCGGGCTATGAGAACGGCCAAGGGCTATCTTGGTGGAGCTGCAGTCAGTTGCTGCCAAGCATTGTGCCTACAAAGCATCCAGCCACCTCAGGGCAAAGGGCATCAGGATGGATGATGATCTGACTCCTGGACAGATGCGGCAGCGCAGGGGTCTGTCTGCAGACTTCCTATTGCTTAAGACAAGGGGCTACAAGCCCTTTTCAAGGGCTGCTGTCCTGAAGTACAAAGATGGTCCTGTGATTAGGACTTGCGCTCGGGGTGAAGCCNNGCCCATCCGCAAATCAGTGGCTGTAGACCCCACGATGGTACTTCAGCAGGCTGGGGTTACCATTTTGCCAGAGGCCCCAAGCAACGTTGCTGCCTCAACTGTAGATGCTGCTGGGTCTACTTCAATGGCTGTTGATTTCAATGCTAACGCTTGAGGTTGCTTTCCGGTTATTTCTTTACAACACAATTTTTTTTTGCTTATCGTGTTTTGTTTTTGTTGTCGCTCATGACTTACAATGATACAATCACACAACTCAGTTGATTGAATTAGAGTTTGCCACTTGTGGCACATGCGATTAGACTTGTTGTCTAGCTGAAGCATGTAAAAACCTGCCTCTGGAGGGTCTCTGGATGTACGGTTTGGGACTGTACTACGCCGTAACGAATCTGAGTCGATGCGGTGTTGCGGCGGCCGCGGAAGACGAACGAGCGTATAGGTCTTCGGAAGCATCACTGATGAGTCACATAGACTCAAGAGCAATCTTGCCAGCAGTAGTAGCAGCATGAAAAGCAGCAGTGCAAGACTAGCTTTCGCCCAGCACCTTTGGACCCAGTATATGCTGACATCGGAGAGCTCTCCTGTGACCTGTTGCAGTGTGAGGTGCCGCAGCCACTCGCAGACAGACAACAACATGCAGACAGATTGATCCATATTGCAGAAATGACCGCTTTCGGCAATGAAGGATTTCAGTAATCCAGTACTGAACTGGGTTAACACCTGTGTAACACTTGGCTAGGGCTATGACTGTTCACAAGTTGACTTTAGGGAATTAGTCTGGCCAAAGCACTCATAGATGTTAATTCCTCCATCTTTGATCATGGCCCGGCACATGTGTACTGGAGAGTCTCAAGTCTTTGCAAGGCGTCATGCTAGTGCATTCGAAGGACATAAGACAATTTTTCAGAGCGAGTACAACAGGATGCGAGACCTGCCCATCGTGTGAGCAGCTGTTATTTGTTTTTGCTGAGTATTTTGCAGGGCAAAATGATTTGCCCGAGCGAAAGCATGCTTGCAGCCCTTTTGTGGGCCCGAAGGGCCGATACTTGTTCAGGAACATGACAATTTGTATCACTTATAACACATGTACTGCTGTTCGGGTCTATGCCACCCGTCCCGCAGTCCCCCGTTGTCGCTGCGTGGTCACCATGGGCGACAAGGCTTTGCAAGTCCGTTGCTGACTAGGTGTCAGCAATGCAATCCAAAGCTAGTCTCGTTACATAGTGTAAGGTGCTTTAACATGAAGTCAACTCCTTGAGCCACCATAAATCATGTGACTTAGCAATGCATGAGCCATCATGTGCACCATCTGGCCATTGCAAGCCTATATGATTCATGAAGTATGGGTACTTTGCTGTGCCTAGAGGTCCTGCCCATTCAAAATCAACAATAAATACAACATTGGCAACCACGAGTATGTTGCAGCTGCGCAAGTCACCATGAACATAACCAGCAGCATGCAACGCATGCACAGCTGCATTCAAAGACTCGTACGGCTTGTCTATCACCTCATCCCAAGTAGTAGCATCAATGAATTCCTCGACCACCAACCACCAACCCTGCACAAGCTGTGTATAACCTAACAATGCAGGAGCATGTCCTTGAAGCGCCATTGCCTGATGCGCAGCGATGCTGTAGGATCTACAGTACTTGAGGAAAATAGGCCGGTCATTTGGCTGCATGGTCCCTTTGAAACACAAGCAACTGAGCCGGTGTGTGTACTGGAAAGTCTCCTCCACACCTTGTGTTGTGAGGAAGCTTGTAGGGTAAGGGAAATCTAGCTGCCGTGGCGTTGCTAGCGAATGAACACTGTCATAATAAGCAGCAAGCCTAGGCAAAGCCAACCTCAGTGCCATGAAACATCGAGCGGCCTGCAGCATGAGCGGACTGTATGGTTGCCACAGCAGCGACACCATGGGGCTCAACTGATCACAGATCAGCACATCACTGAACACAGCTCCTGACAAACTCATGTTTGGGCCAGCCAACTCCACAAGAAGAGTTGGGCAGACTGATCGCTGCCTGACACTATTCCCTTCCCTAGCAGCATACTTTGCAGCATAGGCTGCGTTCTGCACATGGATGGCTCCGCTGCCAGCACCAACTTCATTTTTCACCTCAATGTTCACCATCAATCCACCCTTGAAATGCGTAAGGGAGCCATCAGTTTCAGCATCACCAAATTTTATGCGATCAAATTTGACCCCATACTCAGCCTCAAGCAACTGCCAAAAGACGCTCATTCTTTCAGCCTCTTTGCTGAAGTTGTCTGACATTGCTGATGCAACCCTGACTGTAAAGTTACAGTCAGCTTTTGATGGAACTGCATCTTCACAATCCTGAGCTACCTGTGCAAGTATGGGATCGAGCAAAGCCACAGGGGTTGTAGGCTCATTGTGAGCTGTAGATTGACGATGGAAGTGTAGATACTTTCCTAGCGTTTTCAATTTGCTATCTGCCCAACCACCCTCCACAGGCTTTGAGTAGGAAGATGCTGGTGGAAGCTTTCTGTTGACAAGAGCTGCAATGCCCTCACGATCCAAATCTTGGAGACCTGCAAATCATTGCATGATGATAACATCTTCATAGTCTTGGCGATAGGCAACATACCCAGATGTTGACAGTACGCAGACCGATCAATCTCTCATTTTGCTTGACAATGTACATGAGATCACTTGCATACAGCAATGGCAAGACCAATCCCTCAGCATGCAATTCACAAACGGTACATCCTGAACCGATATCTTGCCTCATGGTACAATGTCTGAATGACTCTTGTTCCACTCCATGATACATTACAGCCATGATGAAAGCAAAAAGCTATGCACAGTTGCACCTGCATCTTTTCTAGCCTTCTTGGCATGAAGGGAATGGTCAGAATAGTCGCCTGCATCTGTAGAACTGTATCTGCCCCGCTTGCCTGAAGTCACGGACAAACGTCAGGCAAGCAAGGAATTGATAGGCTTTGAACACAAAATATACATTGTGCTGTGAGGCGCAGTCAGCCTCTGCAGCCCACTGCAAAATCTACATGACACAGCGCGTTATTGACATTCATATGAGTTGCCAAATCAAGCAGCATGAAAAAAACACTGAAACCTTGTGATGTATGTGTCGCATCAATTTGAGCTTGGGCAATGGTGCTGGCCCGCTGGAACATGTGCAGAAGCTGCACATGACATGACAATGCCGCTTTGTGTACATGAGGGGAGGGGTGTAGTGAAACACTTTGTGTACGTGCTCCCATTGCCCTTCACCTTTGCAGATGCTGCACAAAACATTTTGGCGTGCTGCATGCACCACAAGGTGTAGATTTGCTTTGACCTAGGTCTAACCACTTTTCCCTAAAAACTTGCAAAACTCGTAAACTGTGTGACGGCAGACTTGCATGATGAAGCACAAGTCAACCCTAACCTGCGACTGCTGTACCTACAAGAGCCAAGCGCTGGTATTCTTTTGTTTGTCAACTGAGGACAAGTTGCCATGTGCATCTGATATATGCCATGCAGCTCACAGCTAGCAGAGGAAACACTGGCATACTATGGAGCAGGAGCACACAGCCTTGGAACTCAGAAAGACAACCGAGTACGTATCAAAACAATAGCAACACCTCACAGCTGCTACTCTGAGATGCTATGTACCACGACCCATGAAAAATGAATACACACATACCACAAGGACTGGATACATGAAGTGGGTGCAACCATGCAACCCATTCTTGTCACCATTGTTGAATTGAATGCTTACTGGAAAGTTGCACCAACTTCCAAATACAGGCAGGAAGCGGTATGCACAATGGCAATAGCAGCTTCCACTTGCAACTTCAAATGCAAAGCATAGGCATGCACCTTAGTAGCAGGCCCACCATCTGAAGTCGCGGCCAGAGCCAAATTGTGTCTGTGAACAAGTACCTGTTGGTTTGAGCAGCTCTCTCAAGGTGCCCACCCAAAGCTCTGGATTTGGGGCAGAAAAGTACCTCCTAGCGACAGCGTCTGTTTTCTCAGCCAATGCAGCAGCAAGTCTTTGCTTGTCAGCAGGCCCAATCACCGTGTCTGGTATGTCCCAAACATATGCTATAGCCTCATCAACAGTGCTTGGGTTTTGGACCATGTAGCCTACAATCAATACATCTATCACACATTGGAGGCGGTGCTGAGCTTCATATGCTAGGTGCTTAGCACTGCTGAGGAAAGAACCTTGCATCAGACGCGTTTGTGAGCGCCATGCACATGGCAACAAGCAGCTGATAAGTTCAATGCTAAAAAGGCATGAATAAGTTTGAAAGAACACAATTTCTGTATGGCAAAAGATACAGATAACAAACTGATGCTCGGCACAGCATGCTGAGCAAAATTGTAAGAGCTGCCTGGCTTGAACACGAACAGTGCTGGTTGCAATGCGACCACAAGCAATTTTGCTGCATTTGTGATGGCAGTGCAAAATGACCTTGCACATGATCTGCAGATGGAATACTTTGCACACACAGACTCTGCAAACTAAGCGTCACTCACCGGTCAAATGCAGGCTTGTGATGTATCAGCTTGTAAACGTGCCAGTGCAGTACGTGCACTGTTGGTTCTATGCTTCACACCAGGAAAAGGACCACTGAAAAGCAGGCTTGTCTGAGTTACGCCTCCAGCAGACCTGCAAAGCTATCTGCCAGTGATGTTGTTGTTGTATGTTATTGAGTAGCAATAGCATTAACCTGCAACACTGTTTTGTGCTAATCAAGCCGCAGCACCAATCACACGGGGCAAATTAGGACGTTAACCAGTGTCACGGTTGGTCTCGCTCTGGTGAAACTTCCAGACCCTGCCTGCGCAGATCCAGGCAGCCTGAGCGGTGTTTGTGCTGTCGTTCGCCGCAGTGCCTGCAACCTGCTCAGGAACAAGCTGCTGTCCAACGACAGAGTTCCTACGTCAACGGTGATTCCGCTGCTGGACAAGCGGGGATTTCGGCATAACCACCTGCCTGTTCTCGTCGTACGACAGAAGCATGTAAAATTACTCTCTCTCTCTCTCTCTCATGTAGTAACTCCAGCAACCGTGTCTTGCTCAGCAACGGCGCTTCACTTCGTTCTCGCGGCTCTACTTGTATCGGCCCTCAGGAACGCTTCGGGTACTGTTCCGCTACGTTCATTGCCACTCCCTTCGTGGGTGATCTTGACAGCTCTGCAAGAAACCCAGACCAGGCTGCGTGCTGTTGCACTTCAAGGCTGGCGGAAGCAGACGTGACCAGCCTTGCAACTGCTTGCTGCAGCGATTGAGGACTGTGTGCTCACAGAGGATAGTTTGTGACCTCACTTCGCAGAGCTGTAATACAGAGTGTCAGCAGTCCTGCTGCATGGTATGTTTCGCTGCTACGGGACAACACAGTTTGCTGCATTTTTGACTGCAATGAGAGTACAGTGTTTACTGGCCCTGAGGCAGGTCTTTGGAGGGTGCCTTGCCAAGCCAGAACTTACAGCACGCTGAAGCAAGGACTCTATGTAGTAGTCAGCCACTGAGCAAAGGTATGAAATCACAGCTGCCCCAGTTGTGGGCATCTCAGTGCCAGCAACTATTGCACAGCATCTTCATGTTTCTGCAACTTTGCAACAGGATGGTTGCTGCACTGTGTGGCAGTGGTGGTACATTTCAGCTTGTGTCGCATCCTTGCTGTGATCCAGTGTGTGCAGCCAAGTGTTGACAGTCGACCTGCAATGTGGATGCAATGTGCTTGCTGACAGCAACCTCCAAGACATTTCCTTACGCTCCTGAGCACAACTAGTCTAAAGCAATAGCAATTTGCACAGGCATGGCGAAAACTTTGGGACCTGTGTCTCTGAAGCTTGAGGATGAGGTGCTCGTCAGGGTCCGAAGTAATACAACAATTGTGGATGTGCTGGAGCAACTAGACAAGGCCTGTAAGGGTGGCAGGGTTCAAGATGCTGAAGGCTTTGATGTGACTGCACACTATTCACAAGACTTGCCTGAAGGAGATTATGTCATCAAGCAGCCGGTGTCAGGTGGGCCTCCTGATGCTGCATTGCATTATCACCACTAGTCATGAAGTATGGCTCTTGTTGTCTCTGTGGCTAGCAATGTCTTATGCGTGGCAGGAGCTTTGCTTTGGGCTTTTGATGCATGATGGGTATGTTGATGAGAATCCCCTCATATCATTTGCCTGCATCAGATATTGCTTGAGATGGAAAGGGCAGCAGAAGGCAAGTAACTGAAACATATTTGGTTATGCAACCATGAGATAGGGGCTTATGGGCTCTTGTCACTTTGCATGCCCACTCTGTGATTTGGCTCAAGGCTTGTTAAAGCAGCTGGCTGGCGTGAGTATGCACAGCAAAACTTTTCATATTGCCTGTTCGATTATCATATTGCCGTATTGCCGAGAACGGGCACGTGGTAGAACACCAGAACAGAACACCTGCTTATTCAGCAAAGACAATTTTGCTTCTACTCTCTGTTGTGAACTTGTTGTGTCCTTGCTTTCGGCACGTCTGCGTCTTGGTTGGCAGCAGCAGTCATACGACCCGTTGCTTTGACAGCAGGCAGCAAGCCAGCCGACTATCTGGTCACTCACGCCTAGCAGCGGCTGCCCGCCTTTTACGCAGCCTGCTCACGTTCAGCTGCTCTTGCTTAGGCGCCAACTTCAGAAGGCTTCGGTGCCACCTTCAGCAGGCTCGCAGATTTGAGCCTGAATTGCCCGTCAATGAAGGGTTGCATTATTCACGGCCAGCACAGGCACAGCAAGCATCTTCAGCAGCAGGTGGACACAACACAGGGGTTTCTGCCAAGTGTAGATATGCAGCTAGTAGTGCGGCCCCACACAGCGCCTGGCTAGACCAATAACTCAGGATCTGCTGTGCTGTTGGTGTGCAATGCAACAGCAACCTTGTTTTCTTTGACATGTAGCATGTGTGCACATTGTTTGTGGCTGAATGCAGGAATGGCAGCTGAGCCTCTGCTGCACCTTGTAGTAAAGCTGCATAGCACAGAGGAGCTGCTGTGCTACATGAAAGCCGCAACTCTGGCAGCTCAGGTTTTCAAGACCTGCAAACTCAAAGCAAAGTGCCAAGAAGGCACATTGCAGGATGCCATTGGCATGGATTTAGCAGAGGATGGTACTGAGCTTCCAGCTGGTGTTTACTTCTTCACTCCGGCTGAACCAACAGGTTTATCATAGTATCAACCTTTGTGATGGACTGCCCTGTTGAGAGTTGAACGATGTTGCGCTTGCCCAGTGTTTCCCAGCAGATGCAAAGCTGTGGCTGCTGATGATTATTTTGCCGTGCAGTGGAACCGGCGATCGAGTATCGACTGTCACAACTGGAGCAGCAGGCTGTGAAGAGGCACAAGACAGGCTTCACAGAGACTCCACTTCCGTCGGCTGATGGTGACATGTTGCACCAAGCGACTGTCCAGTGTTTAAGTCACATGTTCTGTCTTACTGAAGCTTTGTGAGCATACTCTGTCGAAACATGTCACAATCAGACCCTGCACGGTCAGATCCTGCAAAGTCAGACCCTGCAAAGTCAGACCTTGCAAAGTCAAACCCTGCATGCAGATTTCAGCATACATCACAGAATTGCATTGCCTGCATGTCACAAGAGAGCCAATGACTGTCCATAGCACAGTAGGCCAAGTGTGTTGCAGAAGGGGTGATGTGGGAACAAGAGGTGGTGCTGGGCAAGACAGCCTGTCAGACCTGTCATGTCGATGAACTGCTGCAGCCTAAACAGCCCCTTTTAGCTGCACTTCGCTACCTCTTTCTGCTTCATCAAGGCCAGTCCCAGGATGCAAAGCCTATTGTTACAATGAAAAAGTCGCGAAATAAAGGTCAAGCAGATCTGGAGACGGTATATTACCCTCACATGCTGCAGATTTTTCAGGTGTCAGTCATCTTTCCTATGTATTTTGTCCTCACAGCTCACCTGACACAATAGAAGCATTGTGCATCCTCACTTGCATGGTCAACTGTGAAGCTTTGTCTGACTGGGTACATGTCTGCTGGTTCGTGCTGATGGCAAAGCAGCAATGGATGCCTGTGCCCTTTGCTTGTTTGAATGTGACAAGACACTGCTTTATGGAAAGGACAATGTGGCAAGCGGTGTTTGCCTGAGGTGTTGTGTCTGCATATTCAGGCGGCTGCCATAGGGCAGATTGAAGTTGCATTCCTATTGGAAGATCATGCTTCTGCGGACACAGCTCGACCAGATCTGCGGTGCTTCATCAATGGCGTCGAAAGTCACCCTGGACAGGCAAAGGCTAGAAATGTATCATCCAACCCTCTCATTGACCCTGTTGGCATTCACAGCAACAAGGATGCCTTTGGCAAGGTAAGCCGCCTCAGGTTACAATACGCGGTATCTGCTAAATTGTTGTACACATGTGCATGACCTGGAAGATGCTTCAGGCTGTTAGGCCTGAGATTGTGCTATTGCAACCGCTGCATGCTCCACCTACAAGTGTCAGCATTGTTGCTGACAAACAGTCAAGGAATCATATTGACTGTGCTTTGCAGTTGCACAAGGTCATCAGGAGCAAGTTCTT